>JALLAZ010000744.1:0-12401 GCA_036939755.1 Stephanodiscus triporus | reverse complement strand
CTTTTCCCCGCCGCGATGCTTCTTCTTCCTCTTTTCCCTCCCGCGATGGCGATGACGGCCGCCATCACTGCGTTCCCGCGATCCGGATGATCCGTCGGAGTCGCTGCTCGCGCTGCGGCTGCGACTTCGACTTCGACTCCGACGATGCCGACGACCGCCCCTCTTCTTCTTGTGCTTCTTGCGACGACGATGACGACGACGATCTCGTCCGTCCCCGGAGGAGGAATCGTCTCCCCGGCTGCCATCGTCATCGTCGTGGGAACACGAGCGTGAACGCGAGCGATGTCGGGAGGGGCGCCTCCTAGATCCGTCCTCTCCGCCGTCGTCGTTGTTGACCCCCCCGTCGTCGTCGGAATCGACCGTCTCCCACTGCCGCTTGCGCCCCATCACGGCCAGGCGATTGCGATCCCGCTCTTCCTCCTCGCGCCGGAGGCGACGGCGGTCGTCGTCGTCGTCGTCGTCGTCGTCTTTTCCCATCATGACCGAGGTGCCTCGAATAATAATTGGTGCCTGCCGTAATGGGGGGCAAGCGATCAAGCCCCCTTTCCTTCCCCCCGAAGACAACTTTTTCTTGCCTGGCCGCGCGTAGATGTGTACACATCTACTTACGTAGATACCATTCCGGCGGGAAGTGGCGAAGAACTCCAGAGAGCAGAAAAATCGACAATGCTGCTGCTGTTTGTGAGCGCCGCCACATGCAACTATCGGCTCATTTTCTTCTTCATCAACAAACGATTGATCTGATCTCTCGAATCGTATGGTAGTACCTTTTCTACTCTCCTCGCCTATTTTCGGTTAAATTAGCACCATGAACCGCGCCCGCTCGGGATCATTTGATGGTGGCCGCCGGGGCTCCTCCTCGAGTCGCCGCCCACTTCGTTCGCGTTCGTTGGACCGATGCAAGGGCCATCGCTACGGGTCGATTTTAGAAAGACGAGCAAGTATGGACGAAGACGACGACGCGGAACGAGAACCTCTCTTCCTCGACGGCAGCACCCCCTCGAAGCTCCGGACCGACGCGATGTGTGCGGCGCCGTGCAATCTATTCCTGAAGGACAGGGAACTCCTGCAAGACGAAATGTCCGGCATGGCCAATCTCACCATCCCGGTCATAATTACATCTTTTCTAGAAATGCTCCCTGGTATCGTCACGATCATACTCGTTGGTCGGGCTGAGTATGACGATGACAGTGGAGAGGATGTAGACGGAGAGATGACCACTACGTATATGAAACAGTTGCATTTAGATGCGGCAGCGCTGGCTGTCATGATTATGAATGTTGTGGCTCTCTCTCCCGCATTTGGTAAGTGCAAATGTTGCATCATGACATGCATGCCAGAATCCCACCAATCCACGTCAAGTTTTTCTGTACATTATTCGCCTCATTCAATCAAACGCTTCCGAAAAAAAAAAAATTAGGTATGCTCACTGCGATGGATACACTCTGCTCACAAGCATTCGGGGCCAGCCAATCTTCCAAGATGGGTACCTACTCGCTCACAGGGATAGCCGTCATATCCGTCATGTTTCTTTTCAGCAGCGTCCTCATGTGGAATGCGTCCTCGATATTGATAGCGCTGGGGCAACCTGTGGCAGTATCATACATGGCAGGGGATTTCATCCGTTACCTATTGCTGGGAGTGCCGTTTCTCTGTATTTATGAGTTGATACAAAAAGTATCCCAATCGAGAAATGAGGCGAAGCCCATGCTGATATCGACAATAATGTGCAATATTGTCAACTTGGGATTGGGATATTATTTGGTTTATTGGACGGCTTGGGGGTGGAAGGGCGCGGCGGTGGCGCATGCAGTTGGGGAGTTTGTAAAAGTTCCTACCGTCTTGTTGTGTATGGCGATTGGATTGGGTGATTCCGGCAAAAGCGAGGATTCTTCTGATTTTTCAACAAATAGCAATCCGCAGGATACGCAACACTACCTAGAGGCGAACAGTGGCGCAGGCGATGAAGATGAGTGTGACGAGGAAGATATAGAATTTTTGCACCACATCTGGGAAGGGTTTGTAGTCAGTGAGGCATTGAGCCCCGGCGCGATCATTGAATTCTTACGAATTGGAGTTCCGGGAATGCTTCAAGTGATGTTTGAATGGTGGGTGGGGTGAAGCTGTGACGAGTCATGTTTTCCAAAAATTGCCTTGCGTCCCCGTCCCAACATTTTCTTGTCATCTGATTCTCGTTCTCGTAAAATAGGGTGGCATTCGAAGTCATTGCCCTCTTGTGCGGGATTTTACCCGGCCAAGAGGCAATAGTCGGAATTGGTGCTAACAGCATCATCATGAATGTGTCTTCCGTAACGTACACGCTCTATCAGGGAATAGCGGTTTCGGGAAACGTTCGCGTCGGAAATGCTCTTGGTGCGGGCGATGCCCATCGGGCGGAAATCGCGTCGAATCTCACGTTCGCTTGCGGGGCGATTCTGAGTTTTGTCAATGTTGCGCTTCTGCTGACTTTCAGGAACATGTTACCTTGGATCTTCACGTCGGACTTGGATATTATAGAAAAAGCGCAGACTCTCCTCCTGATCACCGTCGCGTTTCAATTTTCTGATGCATTTAATGCATGCGTCCAGGGAGTGTTTCGAGGGTCTGGCCGTCAGGCCCTTGCTGCCAAGTACAACTTTATCGCGTTTTACATTATCGGCATCCCCCTCGGATATGATCTGGGCGTGAGGGAAGGGTTCGGCGTCGAGGGTCTATGGTTGGGCATCACTGCCGGCTTGTTCTCTATCGCTATTGGAGGGACGATTGTTGTCCTTCGAAGTGACTGGAAGAAGCTGGCATCGGAAGCCAATTCGAGATTGTCCAGGATAAGCTGAAAATTAAGCTTTGTATAAAAGCTAGTGACGATGATTATGTACGTGACAATTGCGTGTGATTATCCTACCGACTATTGAATAGCAACAGCTTGAATGTATGGACCTCTTACAGTTCAGGATGCCAATCGGATGTGATCGCATTTTCTAAGGAAGAAGGGAGAGTGATTGACAACCGATTACATGTCTGTTATTCATTTGGGGGTTGCACACTTGCAAAGCAACTGGACTTGTAAATCCAAGCACCAATTTCCTCTACCTTGGAAAGGTTTGTGGCGGTTGCAGAAGGATGAAGTGTGGGTGATTGACGAGCAGGGGCAAGTCTGATGTCTGTTTGCAGATTACGCGCACCAATTTCCCCGTCCCCTCTGGCGATGGTACCCACAGTCGTGACCTTGTTGCCCTCAGAGAGCTGGTGGGGGCATTCCACTTTCGCTTTAGCACCACGCCTCATACAAACTCCCCCCATCTATGTTGGTTAGTGCACCTATCATGGCTGCATCTTTTCATCTTGAGCTTCTTTGCACCATGCCTCCAACAAACTTGGCCCTTAACGGTTCCATTGGTGCAACCCTCGTGGCTGCAGAGTTTCACGTTTGCACCATGCCTTTTACAAACTCTGCCCTTAATGGCTCCATTGGTACATCCGTCGTGTATGCAGAGTTTCTTTTTCAAGGCATGTCTGACATAAACTCCGCCCTTAATGGCTCCATTGGTACATCCGTCGTGGATGCAGCGTGTCGCCTTCACGCCATGTGATACAAACTCCGCCCTTTTGAGCTTGTTTGGTGACACTTTTAGCTAACCCTTAGCTAGCCCTTTTCTTAGCTATAACCCTTAGCTAACCCTTAAGCTAACTACTCTAACCACCCATAGCTAACCCTTAGCTAACCCTTCTTTAGCTAACCCTTTTAGCAAACCTCGGCGCATGCTTTGTTCAAGTAAAAAATACCACACTCCAATGCCAACGCCCCCCTCCCTTCATCTGTTATATTCCAAGATGGTGCTGGGATCTGTTGTACTAGGTAATACATCTGGTATTGTATTGTCGGTTTTAGGGGGTGAGGGTACCCCCGAAACTATGTTCGATCCTGTATTCTAATGCCTAATGAGTCAGGGTCAGGGACTTATCAATTGGGAGTGCTTAATAGAAGCACTACCATGCTTATCTGATGGGATAAGATCCAATGAGAGCTCTGAATCAATCCCACTTGGGATTATAGCTCTCATATTCCTGCTCAGAGGTAATCTATGATTTCGTCTAGGGAAATCTACAGATTCCTACCTAGAGTGTCTTGGTGGATCCCACACAATCCCACCAAATGGTGACACCTTGACACCATTGGTGTCAATATTGACACCTTTGCCTTTTTGCATGTTTGCAATGAGCAACATTTAACAAGGCAAAACTAGTGTTAAATAGGTGTCAACTATTTGCCATAATTTGCTACAACATCATGTTCCCACAACTGGTTTGTTAGCTAAATATTATTTTCCCTTGCTCCTCGATTGCCCATTTAAGAGATTACGAGCCCAAAATTAGGATATATCTACTATTTACTACTACTATTTACGCCATTTTCGCCAAAAGCGACAAATCTGAGGCGTTCTTTTTTGTCGAAAGCAGCGAAACTGACAAGTACTTTCAGTTACCGATGTAGAGTAGTACCATCTTGTAAGTAGGCTGTATTTTGTAACTGTGTAACATAATATCATCCTCCTCGATGCCCCCTCGACGCCGAAATGCCTCCGCCACCGCCTCGGCGGCAGGCGAATCCTCCTCCTCCTCCTCCTCCTCCTCCTCGTCGTCGTCGCATCCTCGTTGTTTACCCCCTCGTCGCGACGACGAAGACGAAGACGACCACGACGACATCGACGACCACGCGAGTCGCCGCGCGTCGGCGGTCGTCGTGCCGATCGCGGACCTCCCCCGCGCCGTCGTGCGCGCCGCCGCATCGTCTTCGCGGAGGGGGGGGAGGACGATCCTCGACTCGCTCCTCGACGCGCTCGCCGGGATCATGATCGTCGTACCCTCCTCCTCCTCCTCCTCCTCCCCTCCCACCCCCGCCGGGGTGGCGAACGACGACGACGACGTCGTCGTCGGGATCGAGCGACTGCTCGACGAGAGGTGGGAGGCGCACTTCTCGTCGTTCGTCGGATCGTCGTCCGGGGCACTGCGGCGGCGGCGTGGCGGCGGAGGGGCGAAGGAGAAGGACGACGACGACGACGACGACGACGGCATGCGACGGTGGGAGGAGACGCAGCTCGCGATCTACGGACGGTATCGCGCCGCCGCCTCCGGCGTCGTCGTCGTACCGCCCCTCAGGGACTTCGAACGACGGCGATACGAGAGGTTGACGCGCGCGGGATTCTTCGACGATCGCAGGACCGACGACGACGACATCGACGGGCCGTCGTCCCGGGAGGGGGAGGACGAGGAGGCACGACGTGCCACCCCGTCCCTTACGAACGACGACACGCAAGTGCGGACGTCGGAGCAGTCGTCGTCGGTCGCGAGGACGCAGCAATCGGGAGAGTTCGATGCTCGAACTTGCCCACTCGCCGCGCCGACGAATACCGCGGTCGAGGACGAGGATGTCGACGGCCGAGGCGCCGTCGTCGTCGGGAGGTCGTCGTCGTCGTCGTCGTCGTCGCGACCGGGGAAGATCAAGGGGAAATGCGACGTATGCGATCACATCGACGGATTCTGGGGTCACAACCTCCAGCGATGCGGATCGTGCGGCGTCATGGTGCACGAGCTGTGCTACGGCATGCCGGAAACCGCCGTCAAGGATCCGAACTTCGTCTGTCATCCATGTCGGGCCGTGGGCACGGACGTCGAGGTGAACGTGCCGTCGACGATCGGCGGGAATGCGACGACGACGACTGGGAAGGAGAAAGTCGCGACGATGAGGCAGCACCGACGTCCGACCGAGTGCGTCCTGTGCACGCACGACGGGGGGGTCCACGCCATGCACCCGCTGCTGGACACGCACGGGCCGGAGGGGAGACAGTTGGTCTGGAGGGGTCATCGGGAGAAGAGGAGGAAGAGGAAGGGCGAAGACGGCCACGACGACCGCGATGACGACGATGGCCGCGAGAAGAGGCTGGCGTGGGTGCACACGCTCTGCGCGGCGGTGATATGCCAACACCCGCGCACGCGGGGGTGCGTGTACGGTCTCGACGCGAACAACAACTATTCTACGGACGGATACGACAACGAGGAGGGGGAGGAGGAGGAGGACGAGGAGGAGGATTCCGACGGAGGCGTAGATGGGGTGCCGGGGGAGGTGAAGGGAGGCGATCGCGATGAGGAGGAGGAGGACAACGAGGACGAGGACGAGGATGAGGACGAGGAAGACGGCGGTTCCCAGTACGTGGCCGTCCATTCATACGCCATCTCCGCCGAGGGAGTGTGGGCCCAGATCATCCAGGAAAGTCGCCAGCTCAAGTGTTTCGTGTGTGGCAAGAAGGATGCGTCTTACAGGATCCCCGTCCAGTGCGTCGCCGGGGACGACGAGGAGTACTGTAAGTGGAAAGGACGTCATCCTCGCGGCACGGAGTGCACTGTCGCCATGCACGTCGGCTGCGCGCGGTGGGGGTGCGTGGAAGCGGAGGGATCGCACCTGGAGACGATCGACGGCGGCGCCAGGCGGTGCAAGCTGTGCTATTACACGCCCGGGAGGTACGACGCCGCGGGGGGCGGAGGAGGGGACGGGGCAGGGGGGGGAGAGGGGAGGGACGACGAGGACGTGGAGAAGGAAACCGTGGCAGCTTGTTACTGCATGGCCCATGCCCGCGAGATTGTGCTCAACAATCCGAACAGGAGGGACAGGCTCGGGAAGTTCCCCTCCTCGCCCCCGAGGGGGTCGCCTGCGATATTGGGGGCCGTCAGCGAGCGATACTCGCCAATTAAACCCATTAAACTCAAGAAGAAGGGACCTAAGAAGACGAGGCCCAAGAAGAAGGGACCTAAGAAGAAGACGAGGCCCAAGAAGATGGAGAAACCGAAACAGTCAACCGTGAGGCAAAGAATAAACGCGAAGGTCAGCAAGAAGGGGGGGAAATCCAAAAACGGGGCAACGCAGGGGAAATCGATGGTCGCGTTCGGGAACGAGAACGACATACGGTTCCCGTTAAGGGGACGATCGGCTTCCGCCCTCGCGCCGCCGTCCGTCCCTCGGCCACCCGTGGCCGCCCCGGTCCCGTCCGGCGTCGCCCCGAAGGGCATATTGAAGAATGTCACGAGGGGACAACAAAATTCAGTGCACGTCCGGTTCGGCAATAGTTCAGATGAAGAAGAAAAACCGTCGTCGTCCGCGCGGCAGACGCCTGCGGCGAGGGGGGACGATGCCGGCATCCTCCCAGAATTGCCGACGAGTGGCGTCGCGACGGCCCGCGGAAAGAATCGGCCGGCCGCGACCGCCCCCGCGAACGACTCGTCCGGTCGAAAAGAAATAGGCAGGAAGAGGAAATCCGAACGTCCGGTGCCGGACCTCGTCCCTTCGTCGTTTGGAAACGGGAGGGTGAAAATGGAAGACTGATCAAGTTTCGGTTTCTTTTTGACGCCACCGACAAATATGCGGGAAGAGGAAACCGAACGTCCTGTGCCATACATCGTCCCCTCATAGTAGGGCAACGGGAGGGTGAAAATGGAAGACCATCGAGCCTCGTTTCTGAAGCTAAGACATGCATTATAAGGCAAAGAAATTTACATAGTAGTACCACTCCTGATACAACTCTTGCATCATTTTATCACACATGGTTCTTAAATCCTGCATTGATCGTATGGACAATCACCTCTTCGTGGCCTACTATGGTCTCATACCCCACAAGACGTAAATTTAATAGACACTAAACGAGCCAACGTACCACCCCTTTCTCTCCTGCTCCTGTATGTATGCTCTTCACGATGGCTTTGCACAGCAGAGACAGAGTATCCCTGCAGGGGTACGAAAAGGTAGTAGAGAAGAGGCCAAGCAAGCCCGATGAATCCAGAGGCAAACCTAATCCCTCTGGCACCTAAGCCTTAATGGTAGCAAAATAATTCTAATTCAAATCTAATCATCCAGCTCTGTTATTGAATGCCTCAAATCGTCTTCTGTAACACTACAATCCATCTCAGCATCCGCATGGCCAGTGTCCAACTCTTGTAGCTCAAACAGCATCTTTTCGAAGACCAAAATAGGGTGTACCTTTGTTGACAAATGACTATCTCATCACACAATAAACTCTTGTTGCATTGCATCTTAAGTATGCACTGTTTGATGGTATAAAGCATCTTGATGCTGCCTGAAATCTGAGGAACCAGATGATGATCAATGAGATCATTATGAATCTCCTGTTCCGATGGATGATGGAATTGCCATTGTTGCCATAATTGCACAGGAAAGATCTGCACCTGGGGGTATGGAGTAATAAGGAATGGATTTTGTCCTATGTAGATCCTCATTGCTAAGTGAGCCAATGATAATTTCCTCCCTGTCAATGTCTGCATCATTGGTGAGTCCACTCCAATGTGGCTCACAACGGGTATGAAGTTCAGTCGAGCATGGGGTTGAAAGAGCGCGAAAGGAATGCATTGGAACAGCTCCTTGGTCCCGCCAAGGCTCAGGAGCTTCTGTGCTTCTGAATGACCACAACCTCACAATATAGAAACGACTCTAGTACCACTCGTCTGATATCGTAAGCATTTATTGGTAGCGAATCAATTTACTATCCTTTAATATATAGTGATAACTACTCATTGTATGCCCCTGACCGTGCTTGTTTGTTTTCTTCTTTCACAAGGATGGCAGTAAGGGAGTGACAAGTCTCCGAAGCCTACTTTCGGCAATGAACGAGATCTCTCCATTGAGAGGACTTGCACCCATTCCTTTTCTCTCTTTATTTCCCTCTGTCTATCTCTTAGCGCCACACGCCATCGTGTGTGTGGTACGCTGTGTGTTGTATTCCGTATTTACCACAAACCCCCCCCTCACATTTGCATGGCATTGACGTCGGCACCGACCCCGTCGGTGCCTACGCCCCTAGCGCCATCCTTGCAGTTCTGGAGCTGTTCCGGGTCGCAGTTCGCCGTGAGCCACGGGTGCGTCAAGGCCTGCTCGGCCGTGTACCGGTACTCGATGCTGTACGACAGCAGGCAGGCCACGAAGGCCATGGCGTCGTCACTCACGTCGCGAAACAGCTCGTGAGGGAACGTGTACGCCCCCTGCACGATCGAGGCCTTGATGGCCTCGTCATTCCTGCCGTAGAACGGCGGCGCTCCCGACAGGAGCATGTACACGATGACCCCGAGACTCCATAGGTCGCATGCCTCGGTGTAGCTCTTCTTGAGGACCTCCGGCGCGACGTAGTACGACGAGCCGACGACGCGGCTCAGCCGGTGGCCGGGGGTGTAGTGCGTCGACAGACCGAAGTCGATGAGCTTCAGCGGGGACCAGACGTCCTTGCCCGACTCGAGGACCCAATTCTCGAGCTTGAGGTCGCGGTGGCAGATGTGTCGCGAGTGGAGGAAGGAGACTGCCGAGAGCATCTCCGCCACGGTTTTGGCTGGCGGGGGATTGGTGTTGACGAGATATGAAAAAAGGGGTGAGGATGAGTGAATCGGAATGGTCGGACGAAACAACACGCGCGCACAAGTTGGATATGGGGAACCAGCTCTCACCAGCGTACGCCTCCGTGACCCCGTGTTTCGGATGAGTCGTCAGCAGGTGGAAAAGGTCCCCTCCCCTCCCGAGCTCCGTTATTATGAAAAGCTCGTTGTCGACGCAGAACACGTCGAATAACCGAATGACGTTGTCGTGCCCCCGCAGCTCCCTGAGCACGTTCACCTCCTCCTGCAGCTTGGCGATGTACTTGGGGTCGTTGCGCAGCATGACGCACTTGCAGGCGAACTTCTTGCGCTTCCCGGACTTGTTGGAGTGATGGCCCTCCGCCTCGCCCCTCGACGCGATGCAAACCTGACCGTACGAGCCCTTCCCGATGACCAGGTCGCGATGGAGGAGGTACGCCGGACGGCGCTGCGTGGCGTCGAGCGTCGACGATTGCGCCAGGTTGCTCGAGGACGCGGCGTCCGTGGACGGCGGCGTGACGTTGTTCGCGACGCCCCCGGCGGGGTAGTGGAATTGACTCGCCTGCTGGTCGGGGGGGGGATAGTCGCCGCGCCGTCCGGGGGCGGACGTCGGGGCCTGCTGCTGCTGCTGACCCCCGCGGCCGCCGCCGCTCGAGCGCGACCTCCTCCGGCGCTGCTCGTCCTCGTACTCTCGCCCGGACGAGCGATGATTGCGACCGCCGCCGCCGTCGTTGATCCCGCCTACGCCGTTGGCGTACCCCCCCCGCTGGTCGGCCCCGCCGTACGGGGACGCCTGCGGCGGACCAGCCGGCTGGTGCTGGCCGTTGCTGTAGTGCGCCGGGCTGCTGGACGGGGGGTAGTGGGCGCTCTGCGGCGCGCCGACGCCCCGCTGCTGCGGGTATTGGTGGCTGCTCATGACCTCAACCTGTCCGCTCATGGGTGATGCCGCCGTCACCGGCGCGCTATTCGAGTGGTGGTACGGCTGTTGTTGGGGATAGTGCACTCCCGCTGCCATGGAGGACTGCTGCTGCTGTTGTCGGTCGGTGGAGTTCTTCCAGTCGGGGAAATGGCTCATGCAGTTGTCGAATGCGATCGCGATTTGATCGACTCGACGTCCACAAATCCAAGAGAGCCGAAGGCCAAAGACGACTGACGGAAGGACGCAATCACAATGGCTGCTGCGATAGCAATCCAATGACTGTCAACGTTCGTGGCGGAAGAGGAGGAGAACGGTTGAAGCCTAGGAGGCAAATTTCAACTCCGATTATCGTAGGATCTATGGAGGAACCAGTATCAGGACGAAGGAGGTGGGAGGATGGAGGAACGGAGGAGATCATGTTAGAATGTGAAAGGCGCGAGGATTCAAAGAGTAAAATGGGGTGGGGAGGAGCACGCGCGAATGCGCCGCAGCCCTCTTGCATCCATGGCAGTCCGACCCTAAAAAAATGGCCCACGCCCAAGGGCCTTTCGCGAGGGGTATTGAGGTGAACCGTTTTGCGCCGTTACTCCCTAGCGTGGAGGTCGGCGCATATCGGAACGGCGTGCGTCCCGATATCCCAGTCGCAAAAGGTCCCTTCGCGGCGTGGACGAGAGACGCTGGCATGCCGATGCATCTCCGCCCTCGTGTCGGGCGTTGGGTCGCGCGTCCCATATCAGCCCATCACGCTGCACCGGCGGCGGTTCGCGCGGAGAGGCCCGTCCACAGCGGCCATCCCGATTGGCAAGGCATTGCCAATGGCGGGGCAATGGCAGGCGGTAAAATCCGCCGTTACTCTCCCGCGCCCCGATCCCCCCCCCGGCCGCCGCCAAGACGCGGTGGGCTTGCTCCATTCGGAACGCAACATGGTAATCCATGGCCATCGTCCGACGACGACGAAATGGATACGACGCCCTCGGAAAAAACTCACCTCCTTGGAATTATCAATTCTGCCGCCTTAAGACCGGACAGAGCTGTTCCTGATGCCGCAAAACTAAATCTATCACCGACAATAATAACGCATCATCGGACCATCAAAAAGATCAACAATAGAGTATAATAATATAAAAGATGAGGAATCAACGCGTGATCATACCTTAGGGAACTTCCGAGCAATGCACTTAGCCTGACCTTGCTCCCGAATCTGCCGTTACCTCCCGTCGGAAATTGAATTCCCACGTGCTCACGGTACCTACATCCCGTAGAAATGCGACCACCACAGATTTTGTATCGCCGCTTTCTGGTAAGTCCTGTACGTGCACGTAGGTGTTCCGTCTAGTCACTTCGTGTGTCGTTTTTCTATTTTAGAGAACATTGCATTGATATATACCTCAGACCACGTAGGTTTTATATCGATCGGCGAGAGAGAACCAGATGCAAATCGAGATTTCTCGTTCTCAGAATTTCCACTTGTTTTTCACCTTACGATCGTTGGAACTAGTACACTGAAAACTGCAGATGCATATCTTGATGTCTTCGGTATTACTCCATATTTACATACACGGCACGTATCTTTTTATGTAAAAGATACACTCACAATTGCATGGAGAACTTCTACCGAACATACCATATGGCTCCTAATACATCCGTGGAGTGTCTCAATTGCATGGAGAACTTCTACCGAACATACCACATGGCTCCTAATACATCCGTGGAGTGCAACTCCGACGTCCAGATACTTTTATGTACGAGTTCCACCGTGTGTGTAAATTTTCCACCCCGCTTATTGAGCGAACGTCATTTTTTACTCTACCTAGTTTTTTTTCGACAACTTTGTTATACAGTTCCTATGTAAGAGTGTTTCGTAGTTAGAAGATACCATCCACAAAGTGAGAAAGAAGCTCTCGGTGTAAGTAAGTACTCTAAGTAAGTAAGTAAGTAAGTAAGTAAGTTGGTAGATCACTATGTGCTCTACTGGAGCTTCTTAGTGCCCACTATTATCTGCAACCGTCACTCAGGCCCGTGTGCTTTCAGTGGGGGTCATTGCGGAGTCTCTCTGGATACAACCTGCTATTTTTCT
>JALLAZ010000743.1:0-12376 GCA_036939755.1 Stephanodiscus triporus | reverse complement strand
CTAAGGGTCAGACATGCCTAAAGTGTAACAATGGTTACACAAGTTATGTGAACTTTTGGGCTCATGTCACCAAGTCAATTTATTGATGAGGTTGCACGTTCAAGTTAGGCCACGTTGTTCCCGGGCATTTGGCATTTGGGGAATAATTAAATCAAGGTCGACCGGAGGGAGTTTGCAGGGACGACCCAACCAAGGGGGGTTGTCCCACCTACTTGATTGCATAATATGCGTTGATTAATACAGTTAATTTATGCAAGATCCAATAAAATACTAATGATGAAACAATACATTGTATTAATTTGATACAATAAAGTGCATTAAAAACTTATGTCATTAGTTTCAAATTGTATCAAAAAATAAGGCACTAAAATAAATTTCCAGATACAATTAATCTGAAAAGAGAGACTGTAAGAAGTTCTCAACCAAAATTAATTTCGCAAGATCATTTTTTTTGGTTTACAGAGGTCAACAGTGTGTACAAACACCACCTACCCATCATCGACCCCCCTCCCTCAAACGATTGATGATAGAAGAATTCAAGAGAGAGAGGATCGTGTTTGACTTTGGCCTTTTTGGACTAGTCTTGACAAAAGGGGAGAATGGAACGTCTCTTAGTTTATGCCTATTTACGCGACGCCCGCTACAACCGTTAAAATGATGAGGACCAACACCGCCACGCCACACGCTTCCCCTGAAAAGGGACCGGTGATCGTTGTGGAGGGCGCACATGCCTCCCCCGAAAAGGGGAGGGTGATTGTTGTGGAGGGTGCATGCTGAAAAGGGGAGGACAATGAGGACCAACGCTGCTGCGCCGCATGCCTCCCCTGAAAAGGGGTGGGCGACCGCCCCCCAAGTGCACACTTGCCTCCCCTGAAAAAGGGAGGGTGATTTCCATGAAGGGAGCACGCTGAAAAGGGGAGGACAACGAGGACCAACGGAGCCACACCACATGTCTCCCCTGAAAAGGGGAAGGTGATTGCTCCCCAAGGGCATGCTTGCCTCCCCTGAAAAGGGGTGGGGGACCGCCCCCCAAGTGCATGCTCAACTCCCCTGAAAAGGGGAGAGCGATCATTGTGGAGGGCACGCGCGCCTCCCCTGAAAAGGGGAAGGCGATGAGGACCAACGCCGCCATGCCAGGCCCACTACAAGAGACGACGAGCCCAATTTTTACCATTAAATACTAGCATACTATCCATTCTTCTTTATTCAATCATCAACACCCTGTTATATTGCCTCAGGTCTGTTTCAATATTCCCTTATCACCCACCTCGATAAAGATGGACAATGAAGCATCCAAAGAGCCATCCCCGAATGAAGTGTGGCTAACTGGAGCAGTTACAGATGAGACTGAGATGGCAATGGTAAGTGAGATGGAACAAGCACCATCGAATTTCACAGCAGGACAGGACACTCAGACAAATACTAGTATTCATAAATTTTCAATCAACTCTTCCAAACCTGATTTTCTTGCACTTCCACACAGTGATGATGAGTGTAATTCTGTTGATTCTGAGTACAGCTTGTGGATTAAACAATGTGCAGTCTGTGACAGAGGTGTGAATTGGAAAGCAGGTCGCCCTTATAATGTTATACCTTGCAGAGTGGGTCGTCCTTTCACTTTATCCCGATGGATAGAACACAAGGCTACTGACATTCCCAAAGATAGTTGTTAGTTGTTGAAAGCAGCCCAGCCTTGAAGAGTTGGAATCGAATGGCACCATTACTAGATTGCAGCAAGACACTCTGAATCAGTTACGCAAGAAACAGATAACCATCGGTGCATTTTTCTTGTCTCCTAAAACAACTGTGACTGCAAAGGAGGATACATGTGATGCTACTATTGCGCAAGCAATCAAGGCTACGGAGGATCCACGGGATGCCACTAACTTTGCTCGGGCAACCCAGGCTACCCAGAAGGATCAATGTAATGCCACCACCAACTCTATTGCAATTGCACCAAGAACATGTGAGGGTATTACTATAGCCTACAAGAAAGACAAATCAACGCAGACAAAAATCCATGCATATGTTAAATATTGTTCTATTTCATCATCGACTGTACATGTGGCTGGAACAGTGCTATGGAACGGATTGTCCCAAGTGTTTGCACATTTGTGTATCCCCAATAAAGTCACATATCAGATGAGGTCTAAAGTTTATAAGTGTTCAAACTGCTGCCATCTTTAATTAGTCAGTGACTGTTTGTTTATGATTCTTACTTAAACAGAGTTTCTTGTTATATTCACACACAGTAATGCTTTTTGAACAGTCATCTGATAGGTCCAAAAATCAAAAAGACAATAGAAAACCGTGGTGGTAAAATAGTTTCAGGACTTGACATTATAAGTCGGTACTCAATTACATCTGGAGATCTTGATTTCATGAAAGGTTTTCTGCATGCAAATGACAATAAGTTTAGCAGGCTGGTGCAAGACCTGAAGAAGAGAAAATCAATGCAAGTCAACTTCCACAAATCAATGAACCAAACTACCCTAAGAATCATTTTCATTGAAGGACAATCTGATTCAATGCCTAGTATGGATAAATTCCTGTCTAATTTCAACCATCTGTATCTAAAACCCGATGCCTTAAGGGGTAATTTGATGGTCGGTTTGATGACAGCTGTTGTTGCAAAGGCAGAAGGTGATTGAAATCCGCAGTACAGTCAGAGAGTGTTAAATTTCATGCTTACATTATCAGCAAGTGGTGACAGAAAAGCTTTCCAGTTTGTGTCAGCAAATCTGTGCTCTGTCTCAGAGAGATGCATTGCGCGCATAACCTGTAAGAAACGATCTTCTCCATTCATTGCCCTAGACAAGGATGAGATGGTGTATAGAATCAAGGATCATATACAGAATATAAGGAGACATTCATAGAAGCTGGGCTCTCTGAACTAGTTGCATTCACTGCTGGTTTTGACGGTACTGTGCTATTGAAGTCCTTTCAGATACACTATTCTACTAGCAATGGCAATGCTTTAGTTGGAGGGGTATACCTCAACCATTTTTTGCCACTTCCACTAAGTAACTCTTGCAATGATGATAGCGGTGATGCAGTTGCTAATTTTTTGGGCGAATTTGTCAATGGAGAGAAAGGGGAAGCGGCATCTGAGATCAAAGTTTGTGTGCTGTCCTTCCAATGTACCCCTCCTGGAACAACTCCATATTACACACTCAAAGCAACTTTGGACAGGAAGTTATTAATGCTTGTCTGCGTGCAACAATTGAAGATGGGAATTCTATATTGTTGAACACTACAACAGATGGCGTATCCACTGATGTACAGTGGAAGACAGAAGTTATATGTTGTATGTGTCGTTGACAGATACGAATCACAATGTGAAGAATTCCAGGTACCAACTACCTGGTGGCTCATCACCTGCATCAATCGGAGCCTATGTTTTTGATCCAGCACTTATCCGTCTAGCAAAAGTCAATCAAAAGCTGTGGAGGGTAGAAGATTTTGCATCCAATGCTCTATTGTTAAAGTTGGCATCTGCTAACACAATTCTGACATTGCACAACCTTGCATTCCAAGACAGAATGAATTGTGATGTTGGTAACCATGCCGGGACAGTGACTTCACTTGTATTTGTGAGACTCTGGGCTTTGCTGTTAATTTAAGAATGTTGGATTGGCGTGATTGAGTTGTATACTCATGGGTTACATTGGTTTGGTTTACCTCATTTCACACCAGTGGAATTAAGATGATGGCAAATAAGCGCAAAATGTTAGTGAAAACAGTTGGTATTCTCTTCCTTATCTCACAAGATGATGTCTTTCGGGCAAAACACTTTGGAATATAATGAACACACATATGGGATGTGGAGGACTATGACCTCTTCGAGGGAGTTCAACATGGATCAACTAATCTGTATAGTGCAGAAGACAAATATCAAACTTGATGCAATCTTTTGTAGTCAATTGAAGACTTATAGGTCTAAGGATGGAGTTTTGGGGTATTAGTCAACGTTTGAGGAGTATGTTGCAAGTCTGAGGGATGACAATAGTCCAAATGATAAACAGTGTCATGGTAGTGTGCATGCTCCTCTCAACAAATCTGCTGTTAGTTCATTGTGGGATGAAGTTTGGGGTGTAAGTGATTATTCAAATGCAATAGCTACAAGCTTCCTTAACTTATTTGGATATTGAGCAGGGAAATGGACTGTCACCATTTGTTGCCAACATTGCCACACCATTGGATTTGAAAGACCTAATTTTGGAATTCTTCAAGCCTCCAAAATTGGACAAGAGAGGACGCGGAGATGAGTCGGAGAGAGAACGCGCAGCCAACAATAGTGCCGCTAATAACACACCTGATGTATTGGATAATAACAGCACCAATGAAGTAAATGATGATGGGGTGGATGAGGATAACGTTGCCATGGTCATGGGTACTGATACTGCCACTGCGCTGTCACCTGAAATGATTGCATCACCTGTATCATTTATCAATGAGTGTAACATAGATTCAGCATCAGATGAGGTTAACAAGAATGATAATGACGACATCCTCCAGGATCAGGATGACGACAAGCATGGATGTGCCATAAGCCCAAATAAAAGTGATGATGGTAGTCCAACTTCATCAAATTGCATTGAACTATTTACAGAGTTAATGAATTGCAAGAATTTGGAAGCTGTTAGTGGTTTGGCTCTAAGTTTCATACAATTGCTCGAATTGGGAAAATTGTCATCTGGATCTATTCACAGTCAGAGCAAATACATGTCATGTAATCAAAGGTGGTTCAAGGCCAAGGAGAGTGGGAGAGGGGGGGGGGCATGCAGCAATTTGAAGGGGAAGGATAATGGTGTTAGGCCTGAACAGAAATTTGTCACTCAGAACAGCCTTGTTGTGTTACAATGTGTACATGGGCCGCAGAACAAATCCAAAATTACACTTGAGCACTATCAAGTTCTTTCCTTCTTCATCAAAACCTACAACAAGTGGTACATGGTAGTAGAGGACAAGTTTGCTTGTGCACCAAACGACCCTTAAAAAGATGGCAAATGTGAGTTTCTTAGCAAAATCAATGGAGAAGAAAGGAGCTTTATTGACGGAAGTACAACTGGCAAATGAAGGCCAATGGGGGCCGACTCGTGTATATTGCATTAAGTCTCTCAATGATATTGTAAGTCTGCCAATGAGTAGGGAAGGTACTGCTGTAGTGTTGAACTTGTATGGCTGTTAGTCAAGGTACAGGTAAAGATAAAAATAAAGATCAATAATGTAGATGTGTACAAGCTGCTGCGTATCAATATGTATCACTTAAATTCTCCAAGCCTAATTTTGGGGGACAAGACGGCAAGATCGCACACCCAAAAGTTGCTTATTAGAGCCTGGTCTGACTGACTGACCAGATACGCTCATACAAAATATACCCTGGTAGAGCCATCTTATTTCTACGTAGGCTTCTACAGGGGTTTGGCCGCCAGATGACCACCCCAACTGACTAGGGTAGGATTCTTCATCTGGGCAGGGGGATGTCATGGGTCCTTTGCTCCACTTGACCCCCCCGTTCCAACGGTATGTCATGCTTTTATTTCTGTTATGTATTTTGTTGTGAAAAAAATCTATTTATGTTTTTGTACCAGTTCTACATCCCCTCAGACGACACGGTGACAGCCAGACCGTAAATTTGTAAATAGGAGTACTTACAGTATTTTAGAACCCCGCCATTTTCAGTGCCGAAAAGAATTGTGCAATGCACTTAGCCAATTAATCTGTATCGGTCCTAAAACAATCAATACCCCACTCGGTCAATCATAATCATTTTTTGTCAATATTTGGTCCCTACTGTGCAATTTAAAGAGGCGCATTCTGAACACCCTGGTGAAGTTCGGTGCCAAGTTTGCACAGTAGAGACCATAACACCAGTGTCCTCTACGGCTGTCTTGGACACACAGGCACGGCACACCAATGATGCGCTGTGTCTTTAAATAGCTAATGAATAGTAAAAACAATTATATTCTCTAGTTTTAATGACATAGACTTGTTGCGTAGCATGTTGGAGACTGTTGTGTGGGGCGGTGCTGGGGGGGGGGGCACCATGGCAGCCGTGAGACAACGGCGGCCGCCATGGTTGGGGTGTGTGTGTTTTTTACCTAGCTTCTGCCTAGCTAAGCCCATGTCAGACATCCCATAACACCAAAACCAACCAAAAACCAACCACTGTCCAACCAAATATCTCCGCCAATAACGGTTGGATGGGGACATTTGAAGTTCCCATCCTGTGCACATGCACGATTGGAAGACCTCTGAGCTGTATGAATGAATGATTCATTCATCTTGGGGTTGGCGGCTCCTGGTGAAGCATCAGAAACCATGGTTGAGTTGTGTTTGTGGGCTATCTAATGTATGCATTGCTGACGACTGGATGTTGATGTTGCGGTGCCATTTGCTCCTCCTCCATCCAGATGACGATGGTGACGATGACAACAACAACGACGGAGCACGACGACGATCTCTCCCTGTCGATGGAACAGCCAACTTTGGGGAGGCACTCAAGTCGCTCCCCGTGAGGGAGTGCTATCGGAGCAGGCTTGTGAACGCGCTCTATGTGCTTGACTCGGCGACAAAGGCGGCTGCTATCCGCGATGACAACAGCAGCGACAATGCTGGGCAGCCGAGCATTTCCATCAGGCATGCTGCCAAACTGGTGCAATTCTGCACCCTCTTCCTCGAGGAGGATGAGGAGGACGAGAACAAGGATGACGACGACGTCTACGGTGCCAATGATCGTGGGCTGCGGGATCGCGTCATGTCCCACCTTGCACGATCAATTCCCTCATCGTCATCATCATTGTCGTCGTCGAGTAGTTCGGACATCGGCTGCGGTCCGCTACCCCACAGCGCCGCAGCCCTTGACGGACTGCTGGTGGCAGAGGAAGGCGATTCGCCTGATGATGGAGGCTCATCATCACAGCAGACGGCATCATTTGAACGATTGTGATTGCTTTTGTGGTCCCGGAGTTGTTTCCGTTTGGTACTTACTCAATAGTAGATGGGGGGTACCAAAACGATCGAAAAATGATCATGTCATAACCTCCATTTCAATGAATAATAATGGTCCAATAATTCGTTCCAAATGAAAAGGAAAGATTTGATTCCGACGCAGAAGAGCAAGGCGAATTTAATGCTCTCCATTTTTGCTGAAAATGGAATTTTGACTAACTTATTTAGTGTCAAAGTCAAAAATGATCATTTTTTGATGGAAACGATATATGGTACTAGAGTCTTTGACGCACCACACCGCCCATCGCCGCGTATTCAACCGGCCTCGGTTTTCAACATGCACGTGTTGCGTAATTAAATTGTAAAGCCCCACAATAACATCGCAAATTTATATAGTAAACATCAGCTTACAAAAATGTCATCATGATACATAAGTAGATAAAATCACACGCTTTCGTCATCTTGCATTCGGGGCTTATTGAAATTTTCTGTCTCATCCATTTCATCAACCAAACCTATATAGGATGTGCTTTCGTATGAATCCTCGATCCTTTTTCGTGCCAAGGATATTGCCCAATCTGCTGCGACTTCAGCTCCTTTTTTGGCCTCAACACTGCTATCTGTTTTACTTTGGCGTGCAATCTCCTGCCACATATTCGCCTGTGCAAGTGCCTCACACTCCTCATCTGTACGCAGACTACCACCCACTCCTTGATCATCCATGGCCTGATACATTGCAGCAGCGTGGACAATTCCAGCCCAATCGCCTTTCGCAATCAACGCGTCCAAGTAGTGTACTCTATCTTGCGTAATTGACAAGCTATCTGAGTAACTACTTGCGCTGTCACCCAATTCGTCTGGAACGGCAATGCCAGAGCCCATCATGGCAGCTGCCTCACCAACCGCTCGCCAATCGCCCCTTCCAATGGCAAATTCTAAGGATGACTGATTAGTTTTCTTCGACGAAGAGCGATCGTCGTCGCTAGTCATTCCGAGGTCGCTCATGCTCGATTCAGTATTCGAATCGCCAAGTGACGCATCGCCAGAGTTGGCACCAGAGGCGCTCGCGCTCGAGTTTCCACTATCAGCATAGTGCGATGGTTCACTCGACGAAGAAATAGATCCTGCCCGAGGTTTTTCCCTCGATAGTGAAGCTTTTGCCCTGGCTTCGATCTTGGCAGTTTTTTGCACGGCGGCTCGTGCTCTCTGGGCTAAACTTCGTTCTTGCATGGTTCTCAGCGTTTCAACAAGCTCTGTGATGTATGAGTGGGAAAATGAAATCGACTTAAAAACGGATGCAAGGTGCAGGGTTACTAAATAGTCGAATTGAATGCCTCACCGTCTTCTCGGCCCTTAAATTGCAGCATCATCTCGTCAATATTGTCAATCTCATCTGGCACAACTCGCCGGACCAATGACTCGACTTCAGCACGAATTCTCTGCTTCTCCTTTGAACTTGAAGAACTTACTTCTTTGGAAGACGTGGTTTGGTCATCTTGTCCATCTAACGATGTAGTCCCATCAAACTGTGCGGCGGCCAACACCACGCCTTCCCAGTCTCCAATTTCTACCATCCGTTCTAATTCTTTCGCGCGGCGGTCGGAATCATTAGATTCCGAGAAAGATGACTCCAAAGAGTGGTAGGAGCGCTCTTCGCGCTCCATTTTTTCCGAAGAGCTGCTGTCGGAATCAGCCAGGAGGGCTGCTGTTGCGCCCACGACAGCCCAATCGCCTGCTTCGATTGCAGCGTTAAGATCATCTCTGGTCACCTTTCCTTGAACTGGCTTCAGGGGTTGCGAAGGAAGATCGGAATGTAGTAAGGTTGAAAGGTCGTCAGGGGGAGGATTGTCGTCATAGCTTACTTCTGAGGACCCGTCGCTGTCGTCATCGACGGGTACAGACGTTGGCCTTGACGGTAAGCGAGGAACATAACATAAGTGAACAAACATAAATTGGATCGTGAACATTGGGAATAAAAAAGAACTTACTTAGCATCCCGCTGCCTTTGATGAGCCACTGCTGCCACCGCACCTGCTGCACTAATTGTTCCTGACAGCCTGTCGGGACTTCCCGGCAGCAGACCATCGTCGGTTCCCGCATCAAAAGATGCAGTGTTCAAGCTTGACCAACCCGCACTGCTTGACCACCCTGACTCGCCACAGCTCGACGAATCGTCGGATGAGCTCTTAGCGCCCACTCGCTTGGGAGAAGAGGGCACATCAGAGATGAGGGGAATGTCGGAGGACGACGGTGGTGATCGCGGCGCAGCGTCTGCCGATTGGGGGATGTAGTCTGCGCCATCATCCGATGCTCTTGAATGAAAAGACGGAGTGTCGCTACTGCCACTTTTTTCGCCAGGACTGTTAAATATGCTGCCTCTTTCCTTACCATATTCGCCACTTACATCTTCACCTCCACTATCCTCCTTTCTCTCCTGGTCTCGCCCCTCTCGTTCATTCTTCTCCGTTACCATTCCAGACTCCAAATCATCCAAATCTCTGTTCCTTATAGCACTCAGATCGGGATCGCCTCCCTCTCGTTTTCTTTTCTTGGTGGTGTATGCATAGAGAGCGACAGAAGCGACTAATGCAGAGGCCAGGACAATGCCCGCAATTCCACCAGCAGAGAGAGATTCAGACTTAGGGTCCCCGGCGCCTAGATCACCATCGGGCTTTTCGACGCTGTCGAGGTTGGCTGGAGACGAAATTGCTTCTCCTCCCTCGATGGTGGAAGGTTGAGAAGATAGAGATGGACTATGCGTACCTCCCGGAAAGGGTGACCCGGTAGAAGGCGCTGTTGGAACTGGTACTGCTGTCGGGTCCATCTCCGTTGGAGATGAAGTGGTTCGGACTTGCGGCATAGTTGGAACGAGACTTGACGCTGGAGCAACTGTCCTTTCAATAGGAGCTTTGGTAGAAGGTTGTTGGGTAAGTGTGATCTGTGGCATAATTGTCAGTTGCTCCGTCGAGAGTGAGAGTGTTGGTGTTGTAGTCATATCCATCGGTGTAACACTGGGCAAGAGAGAGGGCGGTAATGTGCTTGGCTTCACCGAAGGACTGCTCGTTGGTGGCATTGAGGTAGGTGCGATCGGCGTGATAGAAGGCATTGGCGTCGGCAGCTTCGTTGAGGGTTCTAATGTTGTAGGCGAATCTGTCGGTGCAATGCTGGGCAAGAGAGAGGGAGGTAATGTGGTCGGTTTCGTCGAAGGGTTGCTCGTTGGTGTCGTTGAGATTGGCGGATTCGTTTGCTGTGTTAGAAAGTGATGATAAAGAAAGGTAACAGTGAGGAAGGGTCGATTTCAGCTGACGGAGGAACGAACGGTCGCTACTAAATATAGAACACTCACAATCTCGGTTAGATCAGCGGAGGGTGACTGCGTTGGCATCAAGGTCGTCGGCTGAAGAGAAGGCTGAAGATTGTGAGCTAAAGAGTCATTTTGCCGGCAACGGAGCAACATTCAGAATGACGACGTAACTCACTCTCATTGTCGGCTCGGTCGAAGGCGACCGAGAAGGCACCGAAGTTGGACTTGTCGTTACCGTGTCCGTCGGACTCGAAGAGGCTTTATCCGTCTCAAAATCAATCGCCCCCTGTGTTTCGCTACAAACCGTAGTCAAATACTGGTCTTCCGTTTCTGTAGGCGTGTCGTTGGGCCCAGCGCCCGAGACATATATCCCAGCATCAGTACCCTCGCAGCACTCACTTCCCATCATTTGATTCTCCGGACTGTTCATGCATATACAACTAAGGTAGACAAAGTTGACCTTAATTACAAAGGGTAGATCGATGTAGTTTGTTTCTTCGATCTCCCCTTCGCTCAGCTGTCCAACGAAGGACATATATTCATCATGCTTCACTATGCCGTCTCCATTGACATCCGAGTTATAGAGTATTTCATAGCAAGTCTCCACGGGGTTGTTGGGATCGTAGGTGCGTGGGACGCGTGACTCTTCCAGTTCGCGAAAGGTAATGCCACGAGAGTTGGGATGGGAATGGATGGTTCGCATTATCGCGAAGAGGGGAGGTAGGGATTTGATGACTCCATGGCGATGACTTTGAATTCTTGTCATTGTGTGCTGTCCAATTTCATTGGTTTGGTGATCCAGCCAAATTCCGTGAATTGATTCCTGTTGTATTCAAAGCTCTCTAAAGATGCCACCTGAGAGATATTGAAATCAAATGGCATCAGATTAGTTTCGAGCGAAGCATTTGTTGGTTGCAAATTAAATGAATGTCTCCAAGAAATTGTTCGTGAAAAAAGAGTCCACAGACGGTCTGCAACAAACATTACCACAGAACATCCAAGCAGAGCGATTTGCCGGCACGCACAGGACGATTGAGAGCGGAGGAGGTATTTCTCAATAGCAAAGCTTGATATCAGAAAACAATCAGCAACGAGCAACAACGTCGAGTCCAGCAGCATCGAGACAAGACAAGAGCAACGTAGCTGATAGCTAGCCTCTCGTCTCATGCGACGATCCTCATTCCACGGTATTCATCAACAGCCTAAGGTGCAATGATGTATGATTCCTTTTTTATTTTCTTGATCCCGTCTCAAACGTGCCATGACCCCCTCCGCCGCGGCGACAAGGCAGAGGAAGGCATATGCAACGTAACCCAGGCCTCAATCCCATGATCCACATGTAACATAAATCCAATACTTCCATTTATTGCCGCGCCACCAGAAAAATCGATGGGACCCGTTGCTCACGACGAACTCGGTGAGGGAAGTTAAATACCCGGCCCATTCGTCTCGCACTCGATCGTAACACCAGCATCGGCGGTCTACAACATACTACATGGCCACTGCGTTTTCCACCAGTGTCAACTCACCGCGCTCGAGACCTGCATTGACATCGATGTTGGATGAAGATCGTCATCAATTCTCACCGTCCCTCGATTAAAACGGGACCGACGCAAGGTTGCCCTAGGTACTGTGGCACTTTACCACAGCCCTCTATTTGTTGTCCTCCTTCGCCTCTCTGTGGAGCGGGCACAGAGCGGCGTGGTGGAGGATCGGAAGGAAAAGGTCTTGTCGTCCCGCCAATTTAATATTTTCGGCCGGGAAAACAAGCCCCGAGGCAAACATAAAATAGTCCTTTCGCGGTTCCTTTCTCAACGGAAACTTTGTGATCCTGCGAATGGCTTAGAGTACGATAGATACGCATAGACACAAAAGCTGAATTCAGCTTTTTACATAGGGGTTTTCAGAACTTCGTAGCTCCATGAAAAGTACACATATCTCAAAGGGATCGACTATTCGTCCTCAATCTGAATTTGTATGCTTCTTGATTTGGGGACGGTGTCTTGATTTTTCTGGTATGTCTTGCCAGGCGCTCTTGCGTAGCTATGGATCCCGTGTAGGAATTCATATAATAGTTTTTGATGCGTCTCAGATTCGCCGGTATAGATTCTACAGGTT
>JALLAZ010000742.1:0-12389 GCA_036939755.1 Stephanodiscus triporus | reverse complement strand
CCCTCAATCTTAACTTTTTACGACGTGGGGAACAAGAGATTCCGAACGATTTAGCGTCGCATCCTAAAACATTAGCTGGTTCTTAAACCCCGGCCATTACGGTAGTATGGTACTTACTCTACACTTAGCTCTAGCCCTCTTAATTTCCTTCAACCGCAATTAAATATGTCGTTGTCGTCATGTGTCATGTGGGCAGCTCATCGCTCATCAACTTGAGCAAGGAGTACTCCTAACAGTGTAGAAAAAACCGCTCGACGCTGTTGTCCACCGATAGAATGATATGATGCCGCTAAAGAGAAAACAAGAAAACTCTCATTTTTTTCGTTTCCTGGCTGCATTGGTAGTGTTGTTTTGCGGCTGCCCCCGATGGTTAATAACAGCATCGTCGGATGAAAGTTCGAACGGCAAAAGTAATGGTGTTTTTCAGATCGCAAAATTGTTCTCCACCTCGACTTTAGGGGACAATAAAAAAAATGCCGACGCCAACACAGCAGATTCAGAACGATCGGCGGGCACCCATAAGCTGTCGGCGCAACAGATTATGGCCTCTTTTCTCGAAATGTTCAAAAAGTCACAAATCAAGGTCTCCCAAAAGATTTCACATTCTTCCGATGACTATGAAAGTGTTCGCAGGAGAAAGTCTAATAGGCGAAAAGAACTCTATCACAGATCGGTCCACACGCATTATACACGGCTCGTAAACGAGGATGCCAGGAATTCATCATCGCCTCTCATCGACGCTGCGTCGTTTGACGACACCATCACATATTACAATGATGGGATGCACTCATCATTCGATGCAAGAGAAATAGCTGATAGCGAGGAAAGTATCTTCGAGCGTTTTTCTCATTGGACTTACAAATTGCATCCAAAGCAATCGCTATCGCAATTACACCTTACGCCGTCCGAAATTACAGACGATGGAGGCGGTGTCGATAAGAATAAAATTTTGAAGCTACCTCCGAGCTCCATTCTTTCCGACAGCGTACAATTCGTGATATCGTCAGTTGTGCATTTAGGTATGTATCTGCCTCCTGATATGCCTCTTTATGAATCGTTCATCAGTTCTGCTTGGGGACCTGACGAATCTAAGGCGCCAAAACCACGTGGCTTGGTTGAATATTATGTAAATGGGGATACCTGCAACGGGTCGAGAAGACGTCAGAGCAAGGTGATATATGATCTGGAATGCTGCGATCGCAGACATAGCATGATGGAGGAATTCTTTCAAAACGACGGACAATTAATTATTCGATCGGCAGAAGAGCCAGAGCCTTGTCGATATGAATTGAGGGCATGCAAAATATGCCCTGTCAATAAAGAGAGAGGAAACGGAGCAACATTTGAAGATGAACGTGAATCATCTCCATCAGTTGATCCATCTGCCTTCAGGCATCTTCTTCAAACATTCCTTCAAGGGACGTCTGGAGGCGCTTTCCCTCCGATGCCACCTTCTCAGATTGAAGCGAATAAAATGCTTCTACGGTCCATGTTTACTCATGCATATGACTCATATTTCCACAATGCATTTCCAGCTTCTGAGCTGAGACCTCTCACATGCCAGCCCGGGGTCTTTGACTTGGTGAAGATACCTGCACTCACATTAATTGACACATTAGACACTTTGATCATAATGGGAAATTACACGGAATTCGCGCGTAGCGTGGAGCGGCTCCGCTATTTAGACAAGAGAATGAAAAGCGCGTTTCAAACTTCGCAAGGAGAGTCAAAAGATGATGAAAGAGGCACAGAAGAAGGTGGCTTATTTTCCGTGGATCAAAATGTAAGCCTATTCGAAACTACTATTCGCGTGCTGGGAGGACTGCTGAGTGCACATCAAATGGCTATAGCCTTCGTGACGAACCTTGTGGCGAAGACAGATGTTTGGGATGCATCTGGAGATGTTTTAAGCTCCGTCGCCGGCGTTGTTTCTGCCTCTGAAATCGAGCTAGAGAGTAATGAAAAAGATGGCGGATCTACTGTTGATAGGACCCGCGATGGTTTATTGGCAAACGATGATGGCGATAGCCATTCATGTCTGCTGGAGTCATTGCCTTGTGCGACTGCAGATTTGGGCACAAGGACGAAGAAAAACGAGGAGATCTCGTCTGTCTCAAGCAGAGAACTCGTTCCAACATGGGAGTATGATGGCTTTCTCCTCGAGCTAGCGCATGACATCGGGAAAAGGCTTCTGCATGCATTTGATACCGAAACAGGAGTGAGTCAAAATCATTATCCCCATTGCTGTATTGAATACCTTGTTCCGCTCACGAACTCATATTACTGCACCGATAGATTCCTTACGGGACTGTAAATTTACTTCACGGAGTTCCGGAGGGCGAAACAACAGGTGAGGAAGTGGAAGTTTCGAATTCCCACCCCAGAGGATGTCGACGTTAACTACAGTCTCAGTCCTCACTTTTATCGTTTGATCTCGTTTTTGCTCGTAACGAAGTTGCCTCACTTGCAGGAGCAGGTACCCTATCGCTAGAGTTTGAGCTGCTGTCTCGACTCACGGGTGACCTGTCATTTGGAAAAGCCGCTAAGTTAGCTACCCGTGCTCTCTGGATACGAGGGTCGCCGGGTTTGAATTTGTTTGGGAAGCATGTCGATACGGAAAGTGGGCGATGGGCGGAGCATCTCAGCGGAGTTGGGAGCAATTCTGATTCATTTTATGAGTACCTCATCAAACACTATTTGTTGTTCCCAGACGATTCAGATTGGTGGAATATGTTTGTTGTTGCTTACGGTGGCGTACATGATAATTCTAGACTAGGTGAATGGTTTGTGGATGTCGATATGGGCGTTGGACAAATGGGTCACATTAGTAAGGTGTTTGAAAGCTTGATGGCATTCTATCCTGGCATGCAAGTTTTACTTGGTGAACTCATGCCGGCCGCAAAGTCGTTGAACAGCTTTTTTTTGGTGAGAGAGTTCTTGGGGCTCTTACCAGAGCGTTTTGATTTTGGGAATTGGAAGAGCGTCGCACATGGCGCTGGGGATGTTCATCCACTTCGGTACGTACTGCTGGTGATTATGCATTTGTGAGCATGTTGTATCTTCATATTCTGACCATTGCATTCGTATCCTCGACCAACAATTGGTAAAGGCCCGAATTATTGGAGAGCTGTTACTTTTTGCACCTTGCATCTATTGGGCTGCACGGCGCAAAGCGCGGCCCCTCTTCTCATGCTCAATCATTTCAGCATACGTCAAGCTGGCTATGGGCTGCTGATTTTGCACTGAATGGTAAATATGATATTTTTTTGCTGTTCATACCTTATTGGAAGGAGTCTCTCTCATGAACTGTACCGACGATCTTATCGCGGATCACTGGCTTCGCATCGTGCCAGCTATCAATGATCTTTCGTTGGTTCCTTGTGGTTTTGCTACCGTTGCAAATCTCGGGCCAACTACCACAGGAGATTTGAACTTCGTCGGGGACAACCGTGGCGGCCAGACCCATATCAATGAAATGCCGTCTTATTTCTTGTCCGAAACAATTAAGTACCTCTATCTAACGTTTGACGCCGAGAACAATATTCTCCACAACGACAATGAGAATGAGTGGATCTTCACCACCGAGGCTCACCCGATTCATTATGCACCTGTGTCCCATTCAACCGCACACGATGATGACCGTTTAAGCACTCAACTTAAACAAGTTCGGTCACTTTTGAAAGGACGCATTTTCGAATCCTCCCTATCAATTGAAGCGGAATTTGACGGTAGTTCAGGTGCTGCCCCAAATAAATTTGAACAAGAGCGGTGGACCCCTAAAACGCCCGAGGATATCTTCATCGCAAGTATACAGTATGTGGATAACCTAATCATGACGAGCAAGCACCAGACCGGCGAAACTCATGACTTTGACTCGGGACCTCCTTTTCGAAGGCCTGCAAAGGCTGAAATATCAACACCATGGATTTTCGCATCGGAGATCAATCAAGCTCACTATCAATTCGATGATCAAGGAAAAGGACACGGAAAAATGTTGTCGAAACGATGTCCGAACTTCCATCACCCTGACCTCCAGTGGGTCCATGCTCTTAATGGTGACTCGTTGGATTATAACGCTGCGCATTTTGTGTCAGGGGAGTCATCGGATCCAAAAGATGGCATAGATGAGCGAATGCTGTCTGCTTTGGCATCGGTGTGTTTCTATGGCACAAATTATTACCCCGACGGGATAGTGGAGGACAAGAATAAGAGCTGTCCTGTTGGAGACGACCCAGAGTACAAGACAAACTACAACCCTAAAAGTACGAGTGAAAAAAAAGCACAACCTTCGGATGACCTTCCTGGTGCAACTCGCTTTGACATGGGGGCCAATGTTGGATCTTTCGATGTGATCTCATATCCTGGTGGTGATGGCTTCGTTGTGAGACATGTTGAGTCGCAAGAAATTTTACAGGTGACCATCGTTCAAAACGTCACAGATTTGCATCCAAACGAAGATGGAGAAATAGCTGTATTGATCGTACTCACTACCCCCCCCCTTGTGCACAACGTCTCCCAAGTCTTACAACAAAATACACG
The DNA here is from genome assembly GCA_036939755.1 of Stephanodiscus triporus. Taxonomy (NCBI): domain Eukaryota; phylum Bacillariophyta; class Thalassiosirophyceae; order Thalassiosirales; family Thalassiosiraceae; genus Stephanodiscus; species Stephanodiscus triporus. The sequence continues at coordinate 7,850 of JALLAZ010000742.1, read as the reverse complement.
CAGTCCAATACTTTCCCCAAGAACCGTTGTTTCGTGGAGTTCATTGAGTGCTAATTGGGGAGGACGCTTAAGGGGAGACTATGAAGGCAGTACTGAGTCTAAACTATCGCACGATGATTATCGACGTCATGTAATAGGTGAGCATCTATACACGTTTTTACTTTCACACTTTTGACAAAGAGCACAAGCTTCGTCTGATTGTATCGTCACAATCTTGATCGCTCAATCCATGTGCATGAATAGTGACTGACATGGATAACAATTCATTCAGATGCGAAGTTGCCATTATTAAAACGAACGAGCAAGTTGAGACAGATGGCGAAGAAGACATTGTCCTACGTAGATTTCCTTGTTCTCCAGCCTTTTTTGGAAAAGCTCACATATCCTATCTGAGAACAAGTGGAGGGGAAATCGCCAGGGGACTGCTTGTTTCACCTCCACCAGATGATGAATTTGGATGCATGCCTCAAAATGATCTTTGGGGCCAGGATATTTGCCAAATTCACGATGAGCCCCCTGACAGTGGAAGGGATTTTGTGCAGGTTGTACTTCGTGGGGATTGCACTTTTATTAGCAAAGCATCAAATTATCCTCACGCAAAAGGAATCCTAGTGATAAACACCTTCGGTCCCGATGAACTCTTCATCATGGCTGGTGACACCCGACAGCCAAAGGGGGGAAGCGATAATTTGCCCATGTCTGTTATGGTAACAGGGGATGACGGCGATTCAATGTTGGAACTAGTCGCCGAAGAACAATCAAAAGGAAATGAAGTGAGTGCAATAATTTTTATGAACAAGACTGGTGACGGTCCGAGGTTCCCTTACGTCAATAGTTCGAATGAGGGACTACATGTCCTAGCACGCAATGGTTGGGGTATCCAGATGACTCCCCAAGCTGGACAGAGTGGGTGGCAACTCTATATAACACAGCACGACATAAAGTAATTCCTCCATACCAGTGTCATCGAAACCTCGAGATTATTCTAGAATATGAATCGAAGTGCGAGGGTAGAGTAGGTAGCTCGGAAGCCTCATGAAATCAATCCGCCACGCCACACTGGAGAAAAGTAGAACCATTTTCAGTCAGGCAGTTATTTCATCCGCTTCGTAGATGTATGCCACTTCTCCTCTCTCTACTCATCGACTTCTCCTGGATGGAGTGACCCTGCTACTAGGAGGAGTACTACTCCACAGTAGGTACCTTGAAATTAGGTAGCCATATTATTTTTTGTTTGGGTGTTTCATTTTCTTCGGGGCACGGAGGATGATCAGTTGAAAACAGCCTTTGCTCTCGGCTATGGGATAGTAGAACCGCCGTTCCAACAAGAGAGGCATCGCGCCAAGCAAATTCTTGCTCGAGGTCGCTCAATTTACGTATTTGTCGAAGTCATCAAACAACAACTGCGGGAGTAAGAGGTACAGGAGAACGGTAAGGAGGCGAATATTTCCCCCTTAAATTTCAACGAGTGGAGGGCGCTCGTCGTCGAAGAGAATTAGGTCGAAGTTGGCGTCGAAGGACGATGCCCCCGAGGGCAACCTTCCCCCCCCCCTCCCCCTCCTCTTCTGGTTGCCGTTGCCCCACCGGGCAAATTCTCTACTAATCCTAACTAAAGTTTCTCCCGTACTTTCTTGAAAACCGACTAAACATACTTACGGTAACTCCAAAATCTAGACCCGGACCATTGAGGATAGAGGGTAGGCGAAGGTTGCCAAGAGAATAGAAATCAGAAATGAGGCGCATATGAATGAGTGCAAAAGGCGCAAGATTTATACCAAATGGAAGCATCAAGGGGGTGACAACGGAAGCTACGAACAACAAGGTTGGTTAGATTTTCATAGGACCGGTAGATGACTACTTACATAGCTTATTCGTGTGGCATCCTCCATTAACTTTGCTCGCTTACTCCTCTTTTTCAAATCTCCACTGATCAGAGTGGTGCGAGGGAGATGTCGCAGCAAAGCAAAGAGTACTCTTCCGATAATCCAATACACGGTGGCGAGAGTAGCGATGATGCTTCTGCGCAGGCAGAAACACCCGATCGGTCACTGCAACACCAAATACAATCTGATGACCTAATTGTTCAGATTCTTGCTCGACTCGACGGCCCGTCATATTTCCAAGCGCTTCAGCAGGATGCTAGGGTAAGTTGAGCTTCTTTGTTGCCAAAGAAGTCGAACCTCTTCCAAGGTACACACTCTAACCACTGGCTTTCTTCCTTCGCAAAAGTCAATCACCGAAAAATTCCTGGCTCCGATTCATTTTCCATGGCATTCAAGAGCAAAACTTCCGCTGAAAATTGTTAAGACCATACCGCGAGACATCGACGACTTGCATGTTATAACTCATTGTCAAGATGAATTTCACGCGCCCTTCGGTGATTTTCTTGGCCCTTTCGGTTTTGGACGATACGAAAATGGACAGTCGAAAGGTAACTATAGCAGCACTGCTCCTGTCGAGACCGCATTCAATCCTGACATCGAGGCATTTGCATCTGCGAGACGTTCGCACGATCCTGGTGCGATCGAGCTCAATGTGCGAATTCCATTGGCATCAATCGATGCAGTAGTACCGAAGGCCGAATACGCACATGCCCAAGCTCCAGATGCAACACGAATAGCTGAAGTATCAAAAAAATCGTTGTCAAGATTATCTCACTTGCCATTTAATTGGCAAAAGAAAGACCGATACTCACATTCCACTTACCAGCGTGTACATCATCCAGCTAGTGCGAAGCCAACTGTACGATTCAACGATGGCAACATTGAATCTATGGAGCTGGCTAAAGTCAGGTCAAGGTCATCTGCGCAAATTGCATTGGCGAAATCATGTATGAGGAAATGGAGGATTTCCATGAAGATTGGTGGAGTTAGTAGTAGATCAACGCTGTTCCCTTCATCATATATGAAGTTGATCGATCCAAAAGACGATCAAGTGCTAGAGCATTCAAGGACAGTTGTCAGGCCCATGCTCTGCATTGCTGTCTTACCACAGTCTGTACAATCAGGGCTGACGGTTTCTCTGGAAAAGGCATTGGAATTGGATAATAATGGCCTGGCAAGAAGTCTTGGCTCATACGACTGCAGATTCACCGATGCTCTGTTGAACGCCAAGAGAGATGTCTCCAACCGAGTCAAACGGATCGAAGTCGGTCGTACTCGGCTTGTGTGGTCAAACCTCCCCGGAGACGAGCCTTTCGTACCGTCAACTCGCAATAGGGTTCATTTTAATTCCCTCATCACAGGCCGAAGAATCGATGCATCGAAATGCAAGAGACCGCTTGCGGTCAAAGTTGGAGTTCGACTTAACGGACGATTGATAATGGAAGAGGCTATTGAGGATCTCCCATCTGCCACGAATGGGAACGCCCGCAAGCGAAAAAATTCATTAAGGCAAGCAGAAAGTGAGGGTCTGGCACCGAAGCCAAGCATGGAATGTCCTGAGTCTCGTACTGATGCCGAGATCGACGAAGCACTTCGCATTTCCACCCCCTTTTGGCACCAAGGGGATAGACCACCTCAAAATGAGTCTGTTGTTTATCTTGAAATGGGAGCCCGTTCATTGTACGACTCAAACATTGATAGAAACAATATAATTGCAAGTCTATTGAAGTGCAGCCCGAAGAAGTCAGCCAAGAAAAAGCTTAAACAGAGTGCTTCTAACGATACCTTATCTGAAAAAGCTATGCACATGGCGTTTGGGGGAGATCAAGTCATCAAGAAATCGATTCCTCCTCGTGTTGCATGTGTGCCCCTTGAGGATGGACTGATGCGGACTGTTTGCCTGAACGCAGGCAATATGGCTGGGTCGTCAGTTCATCTCATTTTACGCGGGTTGGCGGAAAAGGAATCTAAACGAAGGTGCTCTGTTTGCTGGAGTGATGACGGTTCCGGAAAGGAAGGAGTACAACAGTGTGCCCAATGCCATCTTTTGGCTCACGGGAGCTGCTGTTTTGACAAAGGAGAGTTTTCTTCCCAGCATTTTGATCCTCGTCAAGAGATGATCCAGGCTACAAATCATCCGAATGGCAAGATTAAGGATTCTACGGAGCGTTCTGATGCTTTTGCCGAGCAATGGATATGCGCTGTTTGCTGCAATTATACAAATACAAAACCTCGCCGAAATCCACAAATGCCATCGCGTTTTGTTGACGGTGAAACGCACACCGTTTCTAATCGCCTAGGAGACAATGGTGTCGCGAATAGAAGCGCAAATGTGCCAGGTCCTCGATGTTTTCTATGTCCACATCGAGGTGGAGCGATGTCACTGCTTACACCAAGCCAGAGTTCAGACCATAATGGTCAGAAATGGGTTCACGAGGTGTGCCGCGTTTGGTGTTGTCGAGATGTTTCTGACGATTCAAATAAGAAAGAGAACTCCTCACTTTTTCCATGGCATTCGTATGTATCGCCTCTAGTAAACGTTTGCGCCCTGTGTGGAACGGGAGGGATGAGTGACAATAAACCAATACCATGCAATGGCGGTCTTACAAAGTGTGCTGCTCGTGGTTGTTTAGTTGCATTTCATCCAATGTGTGCTCTTCTCGCTTCAAAGGTTCTCGCCTCAAACGCGGGCACAAACGACGAGACCGCAACAAAAAAATCTGTTCGGGCTCGCAACACACGACGTACTGACCATACTGAGGGTGAAATAAAAACAGATGACAAGGAAATGATCGCAGCTGACCAAAAGCTCTGCCTGGAGTACACACTTCAGTTGATGCAATTGAGCAAGGCCGAAAGAGCAGGGAAAGCGGATAACACAGTCATTCCCATTGCTTTTTGTGGCATTCACAACCCTCGACGGGACGACTCTTCTTTTGGTTTTCTTCCTTGAGTGGCTGCTAATTGAAATCGGTACCTATCTTCCCAACCATCACCATAGAGCAGCGTTGGCATGTTAAAGTCTCACTGAAAGGGAGCTGATAGTAAAACCTCTATTTTAGTAAAATTTGTCGTAGAAACCATTCCTAACAAATCCTCCATCAACAGAAATCACTTGACCCGTGATGTATCCAGCCGCTTCAGTGCACAGATATGCAACAAGTGACGCCACTTCTCTTGGCTCTCCAACTCTCCCTAGGGGCGTACGTTCGAGTACAGATCTTTTCGAGTTGGCACGGGTTTTAGCGTGATTTCGAACAATGAGAAAAAAGTGAATGAGCGCTATCTGCAACGCCCACGCCAGTTTCTCAAAATAGAGAGGGAGCAAACTCACGCTTTGTACGCCTCATTCTCCAAGACCTGTTGTGCGAGAGGTGTGTTGATGTACCAAGGTGCGACACAGTTAACACGAATTCCATCGGGGCCCCACTCGCATGCAAGATTTCCAGTCAGTTGCTTCATAGCCGCCTTGGTCATAGCATAAATGGTCCCAGTCTTTATGCAAGTAACTCCACCAACTGAGCCGATGTTAATAATAGAAGATGTCACCTTTTCGTTGTGAGATCGCTTCAAATAAGGATAGCACAATTTCGTCAATTCAAACAAGGATTGTAAATTAGTCTTCATGACAAAGTCATAATCCTCAGCTGTATAGTCCACCGTCTTCTTCCTAATGTTAGTCCCAACATTGTTCACCAACACATCCAACTTCCCTCCAAAGTTCGCCTCAACTGCCTTCCTTAAATTTTCTCTTCCCGCTGTAGTTGATACATCAGCAACAACCCCCTGCACGTCGAAACCGTGCTTGTCATTCCATTCACGTAGGCAATCTGCAAGCTCATCTGCATCCCTGGAGCAAGTGAGGACACTACAGCCGAGGGATGAAAGCTATTATAAAATGAATCAGGCGGGTTTGTCAATGGCCATGAAGTGGAGACAGAGCGGAAACTTCGATCATTTGAAATGCCTAAGACAAGTTGCCTCTATCTCACCTGAGTAACGATCGCAGCGCCTATGCGCTTGCAACAAACATGTGGAGTGGGAATCAAAGATGAAAGACGAAGCATAGATTGGCATGGAGATTACGTTAACTTGCACAAATCAATTCTCACCTATACCTTTTGTCCCCCCAGTAACCAACGCTGTTTTCGACTCCAACAAGAAGAAGCCGGGCGGCGGCGGCGGCGGGACGGAAAATTCGTTCGCGTTTGCGTAAACTAAAAGCAGGGATAGAGATAGCAGTAAACAGACCAGAGCCATCTTGAACTGATAGAGAGTTCGAAGAAGGTTCATCTGTATTGAAGAGTACCATTTATCCCTCGCGATGTCGATGTTGTGAGGGAGTCTCAGTCCCGTGCCGCCGAGTCAGTCACGCAAGCACTCACCGCTGTACTAAAAAACCTTGCGCGACTGTTTCTACGTTGACTCTGTACCATACCGAGAGAGCAAAACAACAAGCAACACAACTCCGGTCCGCAAGTGCCGCTCTCGACTTGATATCCGTCGGAGGCATAGGCCATCACCATGCAGATTTTCGTCAAGACCCTCACGGGTAAAACGATCACACTCGATGTGGAGCCGAGTGACACGATCGATAACGTCAAGACTAAGATTCAGGACAAGGAGGGCATTCCCCCCGATCAACAGCGCTTGATCTTCGCCGGAAAGCAGCTAGAGGATGGCCGAACCCTGTCGGACTACAACATCCAGAAGGAGTCCACCCTCCACCTTGTTCTTAGGCTCCGTGGTGGCGTCTACGACCCCTCTCTTGCCATGTTGGCGAGGAAATTCAACTGTGAGAAGTCCATCTGCCGTAAGTGCTATGCGCGTCTCCCCCCCAAGGCCACCAACTGCAGGAAGAGGAAGTGCGGACATTCCTCTCAGCTTCGCCCCAAGAAGAAGCTCAAGTAAGCTCCCGTTATTAAAAGCGTGAGGTTCACGCCGGAGAAAATAATGACCGTGTTTGGTTCATCGGTATTCTTGCATTTTTTAGATGCCGTTACCCAGTTTACGTTGCATCCTGTTTACCGAGTAAAATAATCAGACCATCCTTTTCATTCCAGTGACCGTCATCTTTCTAATTTGATTGTAGTTGATTCTTTCAGCCAAGATGACATGATGAAACGATGTCATGAATAACGCAGGCTCAAATCGCAACTGCTGACGCAATAACTCTAGTGCAGTCATTTTCTTCCTTGCCCCTGATCATTATGCTGGCAGCTGCAATTCATTTAATACCATGAGTTTTATCAGTTGTACACTTACGGGTGTGATGGGGGCATTCGAGTAAAGAGAAAACAATGAAATAGTCTGGTTTTTGCAACGCCAACTCTCCATATCCGAGTAGTTGGGGGGAAACCTTGGTGAGATGCCTCTCCAGAATGTGGCTTCATAATACTTTGTCTTTCCTAGTTCACTGCAACATGATTGCTATTGACTATTGATATTGTAATAGTTATGTCCCTTTTTTATTATGGATGTCACGATTAGGTTAAACTGTTATGCAGAGGTATGCATTTATAAACAATGATGGAATTTTGTCACTAAAACGAAGTTAGCTAGAAAGGACAACTATTTTATTGTCTTCGTCCACAAAAGATCAATCAATGAGCACTTTATGAATTTATGGAGACCTGTGTACTCATCCTAATTCTTGACAAGCACCTTCAACATTAATTGCTGAGTCATCCAAAGTTCACAGTTCCTGCTTAGACCGCCCCATCATAATCGTGCAAGGTGTTGGGAAGTGGTGGCTCCAAATTAATTCTAGGCTGCAGCTCCCAAGTAATTTTTCTACATCAATCCTTCTCTGCTGATTCCACCTTTTGATTGAATGTTTGACATGATGGATCAGGCTTCAAATTTATTCTACCCTCTAGGCAGCTCCCACATAGTTCTGTTACCTCTGTCGACTGGTTTTCATCCTAGCTGGAGCACTTTTCTACGGTACTGTGTCGTTTCAAAAAA
>JALLAZ010000741.1:0-12343 GCA_036939755.1 Stephanodiscus triporus | reverse complement strand
AATTCCTACGTGGATAATTGGTCCTTTTTTTTTTAGTCTCTACCCGGTCCTGCCTTACGTACCTGGAAGTTACGTAGGCGGGCTCCGGGTAGACATTGGAGCATTACCAAAATTAGATTTGTGTTTGTGTAGCACTTAAAAATCACCAAACTCTTAGCAAATGCACTTAAATCTTGCTAATTTCTGCACAAATATGTGTTTGTGCGGAACAAAAAGAAAGATTTGGTAGGCCCCTTGAACCGGCCTACCAAATCAACAAATATTTGTGCAACACAAACACATTTCATCCACTTCACCCTCCGCAGCTCGGCATCCTCGTCACCATGCCTAAGGGAACTAAGGGAACTAGGTAGAGGACTTGCACTCAAAGTGCCCAAGCTCGAGAATCTGGCAGACACCTTTGAAGAGATTGTGCCCATCAGTCATACTGATTGGGATCGGGTTAGGGACCAGCATAACGAAAGTTTTCCCAAGCAGAATCGGACCACTGAATCCCTTAGGTGCAAGTTTCAGTGGATGGCAAAGTTTAAAATGCCAACAGGTGATCCTAGAGTGCCGCGCCCTATTCGCGTTGCAAAGAGGGCGAATTATGCAATTGTAAAGGCGACCTATGGCTCAACGGGGTCGCCAGTGTGTGATTTCATGATGATGCCGAAGAAGACAATGAAGACAAGGTGGCTGAAGGTTATTCCCAGGGAGGTGGCTCAGATGAGGAGGATGATGTTGGTGGAGGCAATACAGGTGTAGTAGTCGTTGACCCCACCAGCCTCTTTGATAGTGATAACGAGTTGGGGGATGATGTTGACGGTGGCGGTGGGGCAGCAACCACAGCCACGGCTGCCGGAGCCACAGCGAGCACTGTGGCATCAAGCGTCATGACTAGTGTTGGAGTAGGGAAAAGATCAGGCGCGATGACAGCAGGGGGGGGGACAAGAAGAAAAAGAGCAGCGCATTTCAACAACCAATGCGGATCCCTAGAAGGTCACCATCCTCTAATGCAAGTGATGATGTTGATGGAGGAGATGGCTGGTCCTTAGGAAATATGATGCACATGATGATGATGCAAAACCGAATGGACAGCGATCAAAGGGAGCAGCAGAACAAAGCTGATGCTGAGCAGAGGGAACGAGAGTACCAGCTTTGTTGGGAGGAGATGGCAATCGCACGCGAGGAAGCTTGTGAGCAGCAACAATTCATGAACCTATTGTTCATGAGTATGTTGAACAAAAATGGGGGAACAGACAACAGCACCCCTGCGCTACCTAGTCCCGGTCCAGGCGAGAATGTGTAGGCAATAAGTTGGGGGGGGGCGCTTGCATCCCAGCATATTCCTGTTTTCAGGAATTAATTTTTTGGGTCCAAAAAACCGTTCCTGACAGGATTCCTGAGGATTTCTTTTTTTTTCCTGCGTTTTCCGGAGGAATTTTTCACAGGAATGTGTTTTTGGAGGGGTCATAGGAATTCCGTTTTTTTCTTTCGATTTTACAGGAATTTTTCGCAGGAATTCCTGTGGGCAGGAATTCCTGTATTTACTCAGGATTCCGGAGGATTCCGGAGGATTCCTGTTCCCGCCGAAAGCTGTCTGGCTCAGGCCAGCGACTAAAGAAGGCACTTTGTTAAGTAAAATATGGACTAAAATAGACATTTTTAACCTCTCTCCCGAACAGGACTTGACCATGGTGTCCGCTGCCCCCATCCTCTGCTGGCGCCTCCTGGCCTGAAGGTGAGGGCTGCCAAAGAGGCAGATACGGTACTGGAAGAGGATGCTGCGTTGATGGCGGAAGCGCTGGCGGATGTCGTGTTGGCGATGACAATTGCAACGGCAGATGCAGACAACAGCAGACAACAAACAACAATCAACAACAGGCTAGGGGCAAAGCCGTGTCTGGGGATGGCAACGACAGAGGTGGCATTGTGATTGTGGTGGTAGTGGCAGCGGCGGCACCAGCAGTGGCTTGACATTGTGGCAGGGGGCAGCGGCGGCAACAAAGGGAGCGGGGACAACAGAGGCAGTGGCTGGGACGACGGCGACAGAGGAGGCAGTGGCAGAGGCGGTGGCTGCACAGCAGCACCATCGGTGTCATGGCGGCGGAGGTGGCAGAAGACTCGGCGGCAGAGGCGATGGCGGCAACAGCAGTGGCGGCAGCAACAGAGGCAGCAGCGGCAACAAACGGAGCAGGGGCAGAGGTGGCGGCTGCACAGCAGCAGCAGCAGTGTCATGGCGGTGGCAGCGGCAGACGCGGCAGCAGAGGCACGGCGGCAACAACAGTGGCAGCAGCGACAGAGGCAGCGGTGGCAACGAAGGGAGCAGGGGCAACAGAGGGAGCGCGGTGGCAACATCGTGGCATGTGATGTTGTATTGTGTTGTAGTCTAGAGAGGAGGCTAAGATTGTTCTTTTTTAAGTCCTACATAGCTTCCTACGTCCGCCGGATTTCTGAGGAGGTAAAAAAAGTTACGGCGGAACAGGAATCATGATTCCTGTGGAAAAAGTGCCACAGGAACAGAAAACACAGGAATCCGGATATTTCCTACAGGAATATGTGTTGAACAGTGACTCTTGAAAGTAGTTTTAATTCTGTGATTACTGAATTTATGACTATCTTTCTAGCTTCGCTGAGAAAAAACCTGACCGATTTAAATATTCGGGTTCGAATATTTAAGACCATTTTCAGACAGTTTTCTGGATGCACCAACAGACATGTTAACAATATGCAACCTAGATTGTCGTTGTACAAATTGGGAAGGACACATGTGGCAAACCATCTCAGCGATGCTGCCTTTGTCACGTTGGGCCATGATCATTGCTATCCTTTCCCCTCTTCCATGTATTATTTGATTGTTGTGTTGCTGTTGCAGCCTCCACTATCGCTGTTGTCATCATCGTTGTCATTGTTGTTATCGTCATCATCTCCAACACCAACCACCGCCACCAGCATGTATGGTTTGATTGCTGTATTTGTTGTCATCCGCCGTCTAGAGCAGCGCGGCAATGTTGTAGCTCGTTGCCCCCAGCTCGCCGTACAGCCCAGAACGTGCTTGGTTGTCTCTGGCGCTGCAGCAACGCTGATGGCTGCCCAGTCTGTGGCAAATGGCATTGGTTGACGTGACGATCTCCCTCATCACCATTTGGTAACTCACGTAGATTTCTACAGATGGCCATACAGCCCGGATTCCGGGCCACACTCCTGAGAGCTTTCCTGCAGGAGCGGAATCACAGTTCCCATCCAAAAGCTCACAACAAAAGGAATCACGGTAAAAGCAAAGTTTGAACCTCTCCGTAAGCTTGTGCACCATCCCCTGCAGTTTTTAGTTTGAAGAGATTAGTTACTATTTTATATCTTATTCTCTCTTCTTCTTACGCCCGACAAAAGCCCTATTTTCCAGGATTCCTGCAACTCTACTTCTACAATAGGAATTAGTACATTTTTTGTGGGGTACCTCAAAAATACCCTCCAAAACGATAGATGTCCATTTCAACCCTAATACTCACATTCAATTTCACCACGATACTTCGTTAGAATCCACTGCTCAAGAGCTTCATCCTGAGTCACTTTGAATGGGTTGGTTGTGTGGTTCAATAAGGTGTATCAAAACATATCAAAGTATGTAAAAATAAAAATAACGTAGGAACTCATTAAATTTTGTACTGAATTCTAAAAGTACGCAAAATGACATACCAATGACATACCAAGGCAGGAAAGGGTTAAGCAAACTCACTGCAAGTCTCCTCTCATTAATCCGACCTTCTAAGTAAAGGCAAATTCAGGGCCAACTTCCAGTGTTGCCACAACGTATTTTATGATTGTATTGACTTGTTCATTCATTAAACTATTCAATTCAACCATAAAATCCCAGGGTTATGTGTTTCAACTGATGCCACACCACCCAAATCACCCATTGGTGTCTCAATCACGAATTTGCCTTCTAACGTCTCAATCATGGCTTCGCCAGTGAGATACTCCCAACTATTGTCCCCTACCATAGATTTAATTCATCCACTGAGACCCAGGAAGCAATTTGTTCTGCTCTTGCTCAACATCTCTTTGCCCATGTGAAGAATCTCAGATTGAACACAAAAGCAGAGGTTGCTGAATGGTGTTGCACCAATATATTGGTGGAGATCCTTTGGCACTCGTCCATCCTGAGCCTTGTTAAAACACTGGGGCAAAAATCATGACGTTTATGTGTGCATGAACAACTAATTCTCAGACAAAACATCACTGGTTCTATCTGACATAGGAATAAGATTCTGAATTTGAAGAATGAAATTTGTGGAGTGTGTACTCCTTGCAAGACGAGGTTCCTACGGTTCAAGCGATCTGATTAGGAAGGGGGGCTTTGATGAGGCTGTGAAAAAAAGTGTGCCGAAATAAGAGCTGTGAGGGGTTGAGCACGACGGGTGTTATTTTTTTATTTTTGGTGGTGTCTACGCCATTGGTTGGGAAGAATATCTAAATCTCCTTGGAGATTCAATATTGTGGAAAAGTTAGGGTTTATAACGAGTAGTTTGTAGGTAGAGTAGATAAGTACGCCACCTGTCGTAGAATTACGTAGAGCTTGGTACTAAATATTAATTTTATGTTTATGTTAGGTGAAGCTAGTGCCCAAATTGATTCAGGTATCAGAATTTTGCCCCATTCTTGTCATTTTTTCAAATGACCATGAGTCAATCAAAAATTGGAGAAATGAAAACAAGTTTACCAGGAGGAGCAGGACAGCAAGATCTATCCAAAAATGCAATAAAAAGGTATGATTGGACCAAATCTGTGAGTGTCAGATTTTTTAGCAGAATTGTTGCCCACCCTGTCAGGTCTCTTCTACCCCCATCCTTTATTGGTCTAAATGATTTCTGGCATGAACGTCTGGACATGCTTTGGAATCAGTATCACCTTTTCTCTTTCTAAAGGCCAAAATATTTGATACATCTGGAATCAATATACCAAATAGATTCCTCTCTTGACCAACAGTACCGAATTCAAATCAGTACAGCTTTTGCAAAAACAGGATTTTCTATGTACGAATTAATACAATGATGACTGTCGAAAGGATCCGGACATGATATGAGTAAATATTTCTTCTAGTCTAAATTTTAATTTGGGTGTCCGGACACCCTGAAACAAGGCTGCGTGTTATGGTACTCTTACTACTCAAGATAATAAAGAGCTTATGTGTGGCTCAGCATACCATACCGTATAATACGCAGTGACATAGCTATGCAGCAACATATTTTTATGAGAAAATTTATCCCTGCATATGATTGATCTTCCTGTTTTGAACTTAATCCTACGTTAGTAAGTGGTTCGAATGCCATGGTTATTTTCCTCTTTAAAAAATGATTCCAACAATGTGTGGGTTGCCTATGGTCTCTCTTGGTTGGTGCGCGTGTAATAGTATGTGCACCCCATCTAGTATAAATTCACTAACAAAATTCACTACTAACAACTACCCCGCGATCAATATGTCGAGTTGGAGCGGGATGTATTGTAGGGCATCCTGAGAGGCTCTACCTAGGGGACCATTTCCGCCGGCGCCGGCCATGGTTGTGGATGGTTGTGTTGCCTTGGGGGGGCATGTCTCAAAAAATTTTTTATTCCTACGTAGACTTACTCTACATACTTAATTAATTTAGAGTTATTTTAGATAGATACATCATGCACAAGAAAACCATGTCGTCGTGGCGCTAAAGTGCTGCGTATTAAGAGTGTCCCAGATTTTCATATCTGCAAGCTCATTTGCTGTGAGTCTGCGACTTCTGCTTTTGGCGGGATCAGGTTGCAGGAAGTTCTTTTTGTCATCTGCGAGCAATTCACAGATTTTTGAGGTCGAACTTGCAGCTCGTAGGCCTGGTACAAATCTTCCCGTAGAAGCCTCCCGCCGGTAGGTAAAAGTACGTAGTACCTATCATAGATATGTACAAGTCGCAGGATGTCCTCTACGTCACTCTGGGACACAATTCTGCATGAAAGTGCAAATCTGCGAGTCTGCGAGTCTGCGAGTGAGGAAGAGTGAAAAGTCGCAGACTCGCAGCAAGTGAGCTCGCAGATATGAAAATCTGGGACACACTAGTAAGCGATCTTACCCCTATATACTCCAAGACCCTGCGGTCTTGGTACGGTGGTGAGTAGAGTACTCTACGACATCATTCTCGAGCCATCGAATCGGTTCGCCGGGCCAATGCAACAGTTACTATTCATTCGGGGGGCAATTATTTTGGTAGGGGTTTTGATCGACGTCGCTGTGGCGCGAAACAACCTCAATGAGTGCTTCGCGTCATCAAGAAGGAGTGTCATGGACGGTATTTTGAACCTCGACGCGATTTCGCTTTCTCGGGCCATCGAATCAAAGAAAATTTCCTGTGAGGCATTGATGAAGTTCACATTGGATCGAATCGATGATGTCAATCCTCAGTGCAATGCTATCATTCTTCTTCGAGATAGAAACGATCTCATGCAAGAGGCTCGTGGTGCGGACCAGAATGAACGTCGAGGCTGGCTCCACGGCATCCCTACAGCGATCAAAGATACATCTAATGCCGAAGGGATTCCCACTACGATGGGAGGCAGCCGGCTTTCCAAGAACTTCGTGCCCATTTTCAACGATTTTCATGTGGAGAATATGGTCCAGGCGGGAGCCATCGTAATCGGGAAAACAAACTCACCCGAGAATGGTTTGGGATCGCACACCTTCAATGAGCGCTGGGGAACTACGCTGAACCCCTTCAATTTGACAAAGAGTGCTGGTGGAAGCAGTGGCGGAGCGGGGGTAGCTGTAGCCTCTCGCATGCTCTGCGTTGTGGATGGGTCCGACATGATGGGATCCTTGAGAAACCCAGCCGGATGGAATAATATTTACAGCCATCGTCCGACTGCCGGCATGATTCGCGGCGCACCGACATACAAGAAAAACCCGTTGCCTTTCCCGACATCTACGGCAGGTCCAATGGCTAGGACTCCAATGGACTGCGCCATGCTGTTGGAAACTATGGCGGGGAGTAACTTTGATGCTAGTCTTGTTTTGGATAACGAATTGAGTCTAGAAACATTTCGAATAGGATGGTTGGGAGATTGGGGTCGCCAGCTGCCATTTGAAGAAGGGGTACTTGATATTTGTCGTACCGCACTCGGTCAATTGGAAGAAAGAGGTGTTGTTGTCGATGATGTTACGGAAGAAATATTTCCGCTAGAACAACTCTGGAATAGTTGGAATCGTATACGATTTAGCACGGTAGCTGCTATCTTCTCGCAGTCCTCCGACATAGATATTCTATTGGGGGGCCCTAAGTCTCCCATTAAGGAGGAGCTACAATGGGAACTCAGGCAAGGTCTGCAGGTATCTGATCAGGAGCTTATGGAGGCAAAACTGACATGCGACGAGTATAATGAGCGTCTTCACGCCCTCTTTGGTATGTATGATGTTCTTGCGTTGCCCAGCGCTCAGTTATTTCCTTTCCCTAAAGATTGGAGGTGGCCGAAAGAGGTTGGTGGGGCGCCTATGGACACATACCACCGATGGATGCAAGTTTGTGTCCCCGTGACACTTGGTGGGCTGCCCTGTTCTACCATCCCAGCAGGGTTTGGAAAAAATAGTTTACCCATGGGCATTCAACTGTTCGCTCGACGTGGAGACGATGCCAAAACATTGCTGCTGGCACAAGCCTACCACAGAATTGTTGATTGGCCGTCACATGTCAAGCCTTCTGAAAATAATGATGCTCTACTCTCCATGTGTTAGAATGACCAACTGATATGGTGAAGCATCGATGGTTGGAATGCCATCTTATGTGCTTTGAACCATAACCACATCCTGACTTTGCACACATGCTTGCTGCGGAAGCGGCGGCGGCGACCAACATTGGAGGCGACATGTGTTAGATACTAAATGATGCCCGAACTAGAACTAAAAATGGAAATATTAGCAATGCTTTATCGGTGTGAATTAGATTGGTCCACACTTAATTCTTACAAAAGAGAATTCTCTTCTCAAATTCGTTTGGCATATCACTCGTCGGCAGCAGCGGTGCCCTCTTCATCCACTGCAGTATCAGGATGGTCAGGATGTCCCGGGGGAGTCCATTCGAATGGTTCCGGAGGATCAGCCTCATCCTCCTGGGCAGGAGTCTTCACCGCACCCACATCCTCCTCTTCACCAGGTGTCGAATCCGTGAGCATGATGACACCGTAGGGCTTCTCCTCTGGCCGGATGGGACGGTAGCGCTGGCTAAGGTTGAAGGCGCACGAGTTCGCCTGAGCCGTCGTGATGCGGGCGGGGTTGGAGACGAAGAAATGGGTCGGTTCCGGATCACGCTTCTTCTTGGGTTTGTTTTCCTCCGATGCCACAGCCTTGTCAGCATCGTCACCGTCCACGTCCATGCTCTCGGCCTTGTCCTTACCCTCTTCCGTTGACTCCTCCTCCTTCTTGTCCACTTCCATGCCCCCCTCGCCAACTTCACCTGACTCAGCATCCTCCTTGGCGCGCTTCCTCGCTATTCGGGCATTATTCTTCGCTGTAGTTGATAGGGCAACGGTCTCCACCCGCTTCTTCTTCTCCTCCTTCTTCTCTTCCAGCTTCTTGGGGTATGCAAACGCGCTTGGCTTGGAGTTGCAAACAATCTCAAATTTTTTGGGATACTTAAAATCCTTATTCAGGCCTACGGTGACCGTGGGAGTGACAGCGAGGCTCAGCATGTGCATGAGGGGGTACCAATGCCAGTGTTGGAGCCAGAGAACGAGGCCCGCGGCACTCGTCATCTTCGTGAAGCCGTTCCGCGAGCTGAGCGATAGGGCGCAGTTTCGACCGCCGACGTCGAGGAGACCCGTAGAGAGGATGGCGCCCATCTTCGTTAGCGTGGTTTGATGTTTGTCGCTGATCAGCGATGCCAGCTTGTCACGGAACGTCTTAATCTTGCGATGGTTGCAGGTATCGCTCTGCTGCATATAGATCATTGCCGTTCCCAAGAGCGCGCCCTGCCTCACATGATCAGCCATGTCGGTGAGCATGGGCTCCAACAGCGCCACGCTTTCTGTATCCCCCGAGCCCGCCATGGCGATGCCCACGGCCATACAGCTCGCGTATCGGACGTGGGGGTTGAAGCTCTCCAGCAGGAGACGAACCAATTCGGGTACTCGCTTGGGAGTCTTGTGCAGCACCAACGCCAACCCGATAACACTCGCCATCCTGACGTCGTCGCTCACGTCGCTCACGGCAGTGTGTAGGAGGATGCGTATAGCCTTGTTCGAGCCAGTGCCGCAGTACGCCAGCGCCAGGCCGTACATCGCGCCGTACCGGATGATGGGATCGCGATCAGAACGCATCTCCTCGATGGTGGCATCTGCATTCTCCTCCTGCCCGAAGTTGACAAGGGCGAGGCACATGGCGATGCCCCGGATGATCTTCTCGTGATGAGTCTCGCGGGAGTAATTGCGCAACTCGGCGACGATCTCTCCCAGCTCTTCGTCGCCCGACGAGGACGACGATGGGTTCCCCGCGCCGCTACCGACGAGGACCATGCCCAGGGCGATGCTCGCGGCCTCGCCCGCCACGGCCGAATCGGTGTACAGCAGTTCCTTGAGCTCGTTCACGACGTCCAAATCTCCTGAGCCGAAGCTCGTCAACCCCACTCCCAGCGCGGCGCCGTGAGAGATGACCTCGTTGGCATGGGAGTTCCGCAGGTGATTGCGAAGGAACTGACTGGCCTCCAACCTCTTGGAGGTCGAGGATCCGGCGTGACTGCCGTGGATGAGGCCCAAGGCGTAGAGCGATCCGCCCTCGGCGTATCCACCCGTGGAACTGACTGTGGGAGCGGCCGCGTCGGGATCGTTTGCGGGTGCCGAGGGGGGGAGGTAGGGCTCGAGCAGCGTCATCGCCTCAGTGGTGTGGCCGGCGTGGATGACGCCCATGGAGGCGGTGGCAGAGAATTTGGCCCTGTGTCGTGTTTTAGGTGTCGAACGAGAAGCGAGAAGAAACGAGAGGACATAAGGGAGGAAGATTCGAAGGAGTATATGGTAAAGCGAACGAACGACCGCACGCGACCATTGAAAAAGAACTCACCAATTGCTCGCCTTCTTCATCCAATCCAAATTGTCCCTCAAGAAATCGTCGTTCGTCGTCCCGGCGTTCAGGTACCCGTGGGCGGTCACCGCGCAATTGTGCAACACCGAACTGCGGCTCATGATGCGCTCCTCCAGCGCCCTCTTGAGATTGGACATGATCATCGGATCGGCGTTCGAATTCTTGAAGAGGAAGGAGAGGGACAGCTCCGAAGTGAATCCACCGGTTAGGACGCGCCGTGCGTTCGCGAAGTGCGCCCACGTCGCGTCTGATCGGACGGTGGTCTCCACCGCCGCCTCCCCACCCCTCCTGGTCTCCACCTCCACCCCGCGCTCGTCGGCGATGCCGGGGGGGACCGCGGCGTTCCCGTCGGAGTCAACCTCCACCTCCCTCTCGTCCCCCCCCGCGGCGGTCGAACCGTCGATCACCACGTCGACGGCGGCGTCGTCGTCGTCGCCGCCGCCGCCGCCGCCGGGAGACGCCGACGCCGACGACCCGCCTCGCTCCGGCAGGCACGACGCAACCTGGGCCACGAAGGCCTGATCGCCGGAATCCACGACGTCGAAGCAAAGCTGCAGCCCCAACAGCGCCGAATCGTCCCCGTCGTCGATCAGGCGAGTCACGATCCCCCCCACGGCGACGGCGTCGTCCAGTAGCTGACGGCACAGCGCCAGCGCGCACGCCGCGTTCCTCCTCGCGACTGCGCTCGCCCCCCCCCCGACCGCCGCCCCGCGGAAGACCGCGTCGAGGGAATCGGCTATCGAAGAGAGCGCCCTCGATCGGAAGGCCTTGGACGGGATGAGGTCGTGCGCGCTCGTCATCGCCCTACCGAGCACGTCGACGACCGCGAGGGCGTCCATCCCCGACCTGCCCGAGGACAGCTCGTCGAGTATCTCCTCGACCCGGCCGCATTCCCGGCTCTCGAATGCCACCCCGAGCGCGTGTCCGTAGGATCCGTCGCGATAGCACCGTTGGAACATGAGCTGCACGACCTTCGCGAGCTTGGACATGTCGAGCTCCTCCTCGTCGTCGCCGTCGTCGTCCTCCTTCCCCTCCCTCGTCCCCCTCTTCGCCGAAGTCGCCGCGACGGCACGGCCGTCGTCGTCGTCGTCGTCCTCCCCCTCACCGTCGAACTCCATCCGCTTCCTCGAAACGTACTCCTCGATCGCGGCGTTGACGAGGCGCTCGACGTACGGACGATCGCCGTCGTTGGGCCTCAGCACGTCGAAGTGCTCGTCGCCGCTCTCGAGCGCGAGTCGGAGGGCCTGTCGGGGCTCCTCGAGGTGGAAGAAGACGCGGGATGCGAGGGCCGCGGCGGTCCTACGGGTGGACTCGTCGTACGACGTTGCGGAGGCGGCGGCGGGCCGGAGGTCGTCGTCCATGACGGCGTCGTCGTCGTCGTCGCCTTCGGCGGCGGCGGCGGCGGGCGCGGCGCCCCCCCCCCCGCCTCCTTCCTCGGCGATGGCCTCGAGGTACGGCAAGACCTCGGCGACCTCGTGCCACAGGGTGTCGACCACGGACAGGAGCCTCGTCAACGCGTGGCGTACGAGGGAGGGATCTGGCTCGGAGAGAAGGGAGAGGAGTCCGGACGCCGTGGCGATGGGCGTGGACACGTCGTCGTCGTCGTCGTTGTTCTTCGCGCTGGAAACGTCGCACGTCATGGCCGACAGGGGCATCGCCAGGGTGGTCATTATGGTCCGGGAGGGGGGGAGGGATTGCCTGGCTGTGTGGTAATATGCTGGAATTGTGGGAAAACGGTCGATGTCGAGCACGTGGGGAGGGGGATAGTTACACTCCTTTACTACTTGCTCTCTCTATTGATGAGTTGTCGCGGCCTTCATGGTTGTTACACGTCGGCCGGCTGTCTCTGGCTTTGGATTCTAAGAGAAAGCGATGGATTCATGACTCATCGAGTCCCGTCACTACTGATATTATTGTACGTATCTAGAGATGTCAAAAAGTGGAACGGAACGCCGATAACTTTTTTTGATTTTAGTACAGATTTTAGAGATACGAAGATGATCCCCATTAGAAAAAATGATCATTTTGCTCTTGCGCACCCTTTTTGCTGAATGTCAATACCGTGTATGACACGCAGCCTCGCCCTCCGGAAACGACAGAAATTCTCGCCCGTCATAGGTAGTTAGGTCTAATTTGGTAGTGGTACTATTCCCACGTCATTGTTTTTTTTGTGTTTTTTTGGCGCATCCCCTGATTTTGTACTTAGGTCCTACGTTTAGTTCCTACTGCTGCCCTCCTTTGCTCCCTTGGCCACGTGACACA
Source organism: Stephanodiscus triporus (assembly GCA_036939755.1). Lineage (NCBI taxonomy): Eukaryota > Bacillariophyta > Thalassiosirophyceae > Thalassiosirales > Thalassiosiraceae > Stephanodiscus > Stephanodiscus triporus. Next base: position 12 of record JALLAZ010000741.1, on the reverse strand, counting down.
AAACACAAACCC
>JALLAZ010000740.1:0-12413 GCA_036939755.1 Stephanodiscus triporus | reverse complement strand
TGTAAGACCCCAAACTAATACCACATGGTGAAAGCTGAGAATCTCAGCTTTCCAATGGTATCAGGGTCGGGGGGTCTCAGACTGAGTCTACATAGGTAAAAGTACGTACGTGTACCAAAAATAGGTTTGTGGTAGTAAACGCTACCACAACCTGATAAGGAGATACGGTATTCCAACTCATACCATCTCTCTTTTCAGATTGCGTCTTAATTGCCATGGTACCCATTCTACAAATTTCTACATACCTGGGCTCAAGGGGGAATCTCTTTTTTAGGACAGAACTATTTAATTTCTGTCCACCAAAATGCGGATTGATACGAATTTGTATGATAAAAATTGGTTTTATTAATTCGTATGATACAAATTCATATCATGTTGTTATGATATGTACAAATTGGTATTGTGTGAATTCATATAACGAGTTTGTATCAGAACATGATACGAATTGGTATTACTGTACGTTTGACCCAAATTTATCATCGGGTCCCTGAAAATCGATATTTTCACTTCCCCCCTGCTGAGATTATTGTAGGGCAGGTCAAAAAAATAGGAAGTCTCACTTGGGGCATGGCATGGTGATCATTATTGGCTGAGATATGATTGATTGTGGTTTACTTAAGAAAAATAATAATGACTTAACAGAATTTCATAGTTAGTTTCAAAATACTGAAGTGGATATCTAATTTAGATTTTAAATTTACTTAAGTAAACTCACTGCAAGTCTCCTCTCATTAATCCGACCTTCTAATTGAAGGCAAATTCAGGGCCAACTTCCAGTGGTGCCACCACATATTATTTTATGGTTGCAAGGACTAGTTCACACATTAAACTATCTAGTCCTTGCAACCATAAAATATGGTGGTTAGTAGATAGCAGCACACCAGGGGTTGTGGTGAATTTGCCTTAAATTTGGGGGTGGTACGGTACATTCATGCCAAACGTACAGTACTCTACAATTTCCAAAACAATATTTTCCCCCGACGCTTCGTTTGAATTACGAATTACGATACAATTCCTTCGTGACTTCCTACGGAGTATGGTATCACGCAAACGCTCTTTGAGTCTTTCCGTTCTGCCCGTCGTCCACTCACTCCAACAACTTGGGAAATACTACATAATATGTACCATATGTCATGCTGTGTTGAAAAAAAGGGCGAGAGTTTTTAGATTTTCGTTCTCCGCCAAAAAAAAGTCATTCGCGCGGCACGCAGGCCCGTCGGAAGAGAAGATGTCGCCTCCGCCTCCGCCCCCGTCCCCCTCGTCGTCGACGGCCGCCCCCCCGCGAAGGAGGAGAGCGTCGTCGTCCCGATCTTCGTCGTCGCGATCGTCGTCGTCCGTCGTCGTCGTCGTCGTCCTCGCGGCCGCGGTCGACATCGTCGTCGCCAGGTCGTTCCTACTCCTCCTCCTCGCGTCGTTGTCGTCGGCGGCGGCGGCGGAGGAGGGGGGGGGGTCGGGAGGGGGGGGAAACGGGAACGACGAAAACGACGACGACGACGTCGAATTATTATCATCGCAATACTGCGACGATTCGACGTTGATCTCGAATCAGGCGTACGAGGCTTTGATAACTTGGGATTCCGTCCGACTGACGGCGGCCTTCGCGGTCGTCGTCGGACTCGCGTGCCTCCTTGGGTACGAGATATTTCGGAGGGACCCCCTGGTGGGGAAGTACGTGTACGATCGGAAGCGCCTGAGCCAGCCGGACAGGAGCCCGCCGCCCCTCATGACCAGTCGGAGTTTGTGGCGCGGCGGGGACGGGGACGACGACGACGACGACGAGGAGGAGGACGACGCGGCCGACGACGGCTCGACGGGTAGGAGGGGGGGGCGGCGATGCTCATCGACTGCCGGCGGAAGTCGGCGGCCCGTGGCGGTCCGTCCGGCGTTGTTCGAAATACTATTCATCAACCTCGACGCGGATTACGTGGACTATTCCCGTCGAGCGTACGAGGCGAGGGAGATGAGGGAAATGCGCGGACGGTACGGCCGCTGTCGCGCCGGGTGGTACCATCGCAATCGCATCAACAACTATCGCGGCCCCGCCCCCTCCTCCTCCGCCGCCGCTCGACGACGACGACGGAAAAAAAAATCGACGTCTTCGTCGTCGACGAACGGCGACGAGAATGACGTCGTCGTCGTCGACGAGGACGGGTACGAATTTTATCCGGAGTACAGGGGGGAATACGGACACTTGTACCTCGGGGACGATGCCAGGTACTCGGTCGGGCGAAGGAAGGAGGCGGCGGCGGCGGCAGTTCCCCCCGTGGAGGTCAATAACGACGACGACGACGATGATAATGATGGCACAACGTCGTCCGCCGCCGCCGTCCCGAAGGACCGCGCGGACGAGGACGGGGAAGAAGAAGGGGGGGGGACGAAGGAGGCGACGGCGACGACCGTCGTACCGGCGGCGACGACGACGACGATGCGAAAGAAGACCGCGTACGACCTCTTCCCGGAGGACGATCCTCGGCGGCACTTCGCGAATTCGCGCGATTGCGGTGCGGGGGGCGGGGGCAAGGGCAGCCTCGTCAACATCCTAACGGACGCGACGACGACGACGACGACGACGACGACGAGGAGGAGCGACGACGATGTCAACGAGGATGGCAGATGCGTGGAGGGTACCCTCCTCGATGCCATCCGTAACATGGGACGGGGGGACGATCATCGTTCCTCCTCGCCGGGTGGTATCGAAGGATCGACCGCATCGGGATCGAACGACGACGACGATGACGAGGATGACGACGCCGCGACGGGCGTCGAATCTCCCGAACGCGGCCACGGCGTCGAGGACGCCGACGCCAACAATGACGAGGAGAACGCCCCGCCGCCGCCGCCGCCGCCCGCTCGCGATGTCGACGGCCGCGATCTCGCGATGGATACCACGACGGGGGTCATCGTCGACGACGGGATCGTCGATCGGGACGATGACGAGGTCGGGCGCTACCCGTCGAGGCTCAAGTACTTTTGCCTGCCCCTGGGCTTTCACAGCTGGCGCGGCACCCTCGAGGGCGTTGGCGATTTTTTCATGCTGCCGGCATTCTCGCGACTTTGCCGCTACGCGATCGCGCGCATGTCGCCGACGGGTCATCGTCACGACGGCGACGACGACGACGACGACGACGACTACGATCTCGGGATGACCACCCCGGGCAAGGACCTGTCCGAGGGGGAGAAGGAGCTGCTCAGATGCGCCGGACTCGATACGTATTTGTTGATACGATTCGCGCGGTTCGGCTTCGATGCCACGTTCTACCCCTTCTTGGGCGCGCTCGTGTTCGTGTTGCCCGTATACGACGTGATGATGAGCGATGACCAATACCAATCATCGATCCCGAACGATGTCGTTCCTGGATATCTGAGCCTAACGATCAATCGCATCCCGGACGGATCGAAGGCGATAGTGTGGATCGTTCTCTTGACCATTTGTCTGTACCTGTTCATCATGCGCAGGCTATGGATCGAGTGGGAAGGTAAGGATGGTAAAATGGTCTGATTTTTTTCCCACCATGATCATTCCCTTGGATGTCTCACATGTATATATTTCATTCGGAAGTGTTTATCAAATTGAGGCACGAATTCTTGGCTAGAGGCGATACTTATTTCTTTAAGCGTCCGACGTACTTAAGGAAGTATCAGAACACGTGTATAGTGGAATGTGTTCCAAGTTGAGTTGTTTTTTGAGACGCAGCAATTGTATTGTTTTACATGGACATGAGCTTACTTTACCGCTGTGTTTTGCATTGTTGTCGCCATAGAGAGTCATCGATCCGATAAGAATTTGAAAGATGTGTTCGAGTCGCTTTTTCCCGGGGAGATAGAGCACGCTGAAATGCTCATCGACACCTCGAAGCTGGAGGGTATATTGCAAAAGAGGCGGGCTCTGATAGAAAAATACGACAACATTGATGCAAAGTATAGGTACGAACGCTGGTTGAGAAAAAAGAGAGAGAGTGGACAGGAGCCTGCGAGACCGATGGTAAGTTCAATCATTAGAAATGATCAAATATTTGACATTTGATGAATCGGGCCCTGATCATTCTACCGCCTACCAATGGTATCGCCCATGACTAGATAAAGATAGGAGGCATCTTCTCCGGAAAGAAACAAGATGCACTCGAATATTACAACAGCAAAATCATTGAACTCGAGGAGTTGGCCGATAGGGAGTATAATGCAATCGTTGAAACCAGGATGAAATGTCACAAAAATAGCCTCGTAAAACCATCAGGACACGGAGGAGATGTTAGCGAATCGATAAATTTCCCGACCAATCGATTGAATCGATTGTACATCCTTTTAGTGCCAAGCAACGTCAGAAAGGCTTTCGGGGAAGAAGCAGATTTCTTTCATGGAACTGGAGTCGTTACATTCAATTCGATTGCTGGCAAGCAAAGTGGTATGTTCCGGGATGTTTCCTGTAAGCCAGTACAATAGGTATCCGTTTGTGCTACGTATGGTACTCACTAATCCCTCTCTTGATAAACTGCAGCTGTACAGTGCAACCTCTCTGGCAAGCCATACTGGTTGATAACAGAGGATGCTCCAGATCCTCGTGATCTGTTCTGGTCAAATGTTGGAGTCGATCTCGTGACCATGGAGAGGAGAAAAATTTTTGTGCAAGCAATCTTATTACTTGGAATCATTGGTTGGTCGTATTTTGTAGATTTTATCCACAAAATCATAAATAAGTCAGTCGCGAGTATTCAAATTGAGATAGAAGGAAGCAGTCTCAAAGAAGGTGAGTTGATTTGATACCTGAAGACTTATCTATACCAAACCGTATGTCCAACAATCCTCGCCTCTAACTTCAATTCTTCAGTCCTGCCTGTTTGGACGGTGACTCTTATATTGATTTGGCTTCCAAATATATTCTACACTCTCGCAATAAAGGTCATCCGCTTCAAGACGCACACAGAGGTTGACAACTTTGTGCTGATTTGGAATACATCATATCGATTAGCGAACATATATGTTTCCTTTTTCACATCTGTCGACCAAGCATTGTCTTTCTTCCTGGAGTGTCCAGAAGAATTTCTCAAGTATCTTGCCAACGGCATATTGGGACAGGCACCATACTTCATGAATTTGATGATTCTTGCAACGGGTCAAGAGACTATGCTCCAGCTTTTACAGTGGAGGTCGTTGATCAAGCATGCAGTATTCAGGCCACTCATCAATTTGAACGCCAAAAGTCGCCGCTTTCACGATTGGCTAAATACAGCACCAGCGTTTGAGGAAGCTTTCATTTTTGGTGTGTACCAACAATGTTTTCGAGCGAACTTTGCCTTTTTCGCGTAATATGCTGAATTTGACCGACATTTGTCTGCAGGTTTTTTTGCCCCAGTGCTATCATACGGCTTCATTATTGCCATGATATTCGGGTAAGTTTCAACCTATATTCAGGGACCAACAAAATATTTTGCACTTATCTCTCAAATTTTCATCACCCTCCATTCTCCTACCACCCCCTGAACTCTCTCGCTCCAGGTTCATGGTTCCAATTTTGCTCGGTGTGTGCGCTATCTTTTTCTGGACGGCCGCGAAAGTCCACACGCACAATGCCCTTTTTGTATATTGCCAGCGATTTGAGGGAGGAGGCAAAATATTCTACTACTGGAATCGAGTTGTGTTCATCGTACTTTACAGCGCCATTATTATATTTTCCAGTATTCTCGCCCTGAAGGACTTTCCCAAATTGGCAATTGGATTTTTTGTGACGATGATGATGCTCACTTACAGTGTTTCCAAGTCTATCGAGAGCAGATTTGTCATTCATTCATATCATCTGCCAATAAGCATTGCAAGAATCCACGATGAAGAGGAGTTGAGAATATTTCTTACTCTGGATGATCCGCTTCATTCTCAAGTAGGACCCCTATCTCAATTTCCTTTGCAATGTTATTTTTCACGCATGGAAAGGTTGCCCTTCTTGAAGATTCTCGAATGCAACGTGATGGTGGGGAGAACTTCTTGTATTGTCATCTGATATTGAAACACGAGAATTGGAATTCCAGGGACACTTGGAACTTCCGATGATACCTTGCAATTTCACATGGAGTAGTGAGGCCTGAGGATGTGGTCCAGATTTATAAGAATAGGATAAATTGATGTCATGAAATGCTGTGTCGATATATGTATTGTTGGGAATAGTGCAAAGTCAGCGCGGACAACAGACAGACAGATCAGAGTATCCAGGCTAGTGAAGCGCTCCAGACCACTAGTTAAGAGGAGAGGAAGAGAGTAAAAAGAGAGAGTGAGCGACGAGCTTACTTTATATTAATTATTTAGCAATACAATGTTATGTGCTTAGCATCGTAAAATGGATGTCTTCTCAACATAATTAATATAACGCGAGCGGGTGGATATCCATACGAGGAGTGAGGAAACCGCTGTCATGAGCCAGCAAGCTGCTGCTGGGCAAGGAGCGCCGATGGGACGCGGCGGCGGCCGAGGAACAAGGCATCTAAAATTCCACCCGCGCGTGGGGGAATCGACGAAAGGTTATACGTCAGCGATAAGCGAGATCACGACGGACACCTTCAACATGGGGCAAAATAAGTTTGCCGCGCAGTTTACTCAATCGCAAAAGAACATCGCGAACTACTTGCAACGCACGTCTGCGAGCAAGGGATATCTTGTGGCGGAAACGGTCAGGACGGGGAGGCAGCAAATCATTGAGCTCCCCGCCGCCATGGATCCAAACGCGTCCGACGTGGAGGACCAGAAGATCATCAGAGCGGAAGAAGTGAAAACCATCGCCAAGCGAAGGCTGAAATTAGCGGAGTCCCTCAAGAAGGGGTACACAACGGTCTACGGCCAGTGCTCCCAAGAGGTGAAGGACACCCAAACCAACAAGGAGACCGTCGAGCAATACGGGCAAAACTTTCGTGCTCTGTGGAAGACAGTGGAGGCATTCGGAGGCTCCCCAGGAATACATCAAGGGATGATCGATGGGATGCTGAAAGAGTCGACGAGAGTGGCGCATGTGTCAAGGCCGACGACAGCTGAGAAGAACAAGGTGGAGGAAGACGCAACAGGAGGCAGTTAAGGCCGCGCTGTTGATCAGCAGAGCAGACAAGACAAGGTTCGGGTGGCTAAAGGACAAGCTGGCCAATAACTACTTGTTGGGGACAGATCAGTACCCCGACACATATGAGAAGGCCATGAGAATCCTTGGAAACTACCAGATGACGAGGACAAACAGGCCATATCGGGGAGACGGTAACGATACCAGCCTCGCGTTCATCCAACAAGGTGGAAGAGGATGTGGGCACGGAGGCCGAGGAGGAGGTGCAGGGCGTGGAATGCCAGGAAGCAAAGGGACAGACACGGGCGCGGGAGACGCAAGCGCTGTCACAACAGGGTCAGGGGATCAGGAAGCCAGAGCGGGGAGCAAGCGAGTCAATTGAGCAGGGGATTTGCACTGCTACAATTGCGGAAAGACCAACCACTGGGCCTACTACGAGTGCCCCGACCTCACCCACGTCCGAACAACAAGCGCAGTTACATATGCACATTGAGGCCAAGGGAGAAGAACCTGAAGAACAATAGGAAGGGCATCAGCTCCTGAACGTGAGCATGCTGCAAGGGGAAGCGCTCCCCGACAACAGGGCATACCTTGACGGATCTTGACCGTTACTGCCTTCAAGTCGGATAGGTACCTCAAGGGAATCAGGACCGTGAGGAACGTGATCAAAATCAATTGCAATGCGGGGGGGGTCACCACCAACAAGATGGGGTCATACGGACAACTGAATGTGTGGTACATCCCAAACGGAATAGCCAACATATTCTCCATGCATGAACTCAAAAAACACTACAGAATTACCTACAACAGTTGGGAGGGATTCTACGAGGTGCACACGCCAAGAGGAACGGTAAAGTTCCACAAAGACGAACAAGGACTGCCGTACATTGATCTCGACGGGTCGTCTCAGGAGGCGGCGACAATGCTGGTGCAGCTAGGACAGCGAGCAAGCACAGGTCAGATAAAGGGGATCAAAGAACACACGATGCTAAAGAGACTGTGTGCGAGAATTTCGAGGGCTTCACCAAGAATGAAATCCTGAAGGCCAAGCAAGCCAGGCGAGCACAAGCGATGATGGGGAATCCAAGCAAGAAGGACTACAAGGGGGTGGTAAGTAGTAACCACCTTATTTCTAACTGTCCAATCACCATTCGTGACATCAACAACTCACCCGCAATACACAGCCCAGCTCTAGCGAGCGTATGGGGAAAAACAGTACGTCGAGCTCCGGCGCCAGTGGTGATGGATTATGTGGACGTGCCACGATCTTTGGTGCAACAGCACAAGCTAGTGATGCTGGCTGCCGACTTTGTCGATGGCACAGCTTTCTGATGACGATGTCCAGATGAATTAAATTCATAATGTCAGAGTATGTGCCAGTGAGGATGGACAAGAATTTAGCTAAACATATAGACCAAGTTGTCCATGTTTACACATGAGCTGGTTTTACAGTTAGAACCATACTTATGGATGGATGGAGAATTTGAAATAATTAAGGATTTAGTACCCACGCTTGAGTGCAATACCACTGCAGCAAAGGGACATGTCAATGAAGCGGAGCAGGGAATCCGTGGATTAAGGAACGTGCGAGGGGGCTGATCACGACATTGCCCTTTGAGCATATCCCACACAGAATGAAGATTGAGTTCATTTACTTCTGCATTCTGTGGCTGAACACCTTCCCCATGAGGAATGGCATATCTTCCATGCACTCCCCACGAGAATTGATGGTGTGTTGGAAGTTAGACTACAAGCGACACTGCCGGGTACAACCAGGCACATACTGCAAGGTGCATGACGAGCCGATCCCATCGAATACAATGGCCCCATGAACGCATGCTGCGATTGCTCTGGGACCTACAGGAAATATGCAAGGAAGCATGAAATTTTACTGCCTCACGACGGGGCGTGTACTCAAACGATTATCTTTCACACCGTTGCCAATGCCGGACCGCGTGATCCAGCGGGTGAATACCATAGGACAACGCAAGCGCCAAGGCCGGACCTTCCGTTTCCTCAATCAACGCAAGGAACCCTACAACTGGACCGACACGGTCCCCGAGGATGACCCCGACTTTCAAGGTCTACTAGAGGAGCCTGAACCTGCACCGTACCTGGACCTATCTTCAGAGCTTCCAGGAGTGACCCTTGAAGGTGAAGACATAGACGATCAAGTGGTGACTGACAAACCCAAACCAGACTTTGCTGAATTAGCGGGGCAGCAGCACTGGACAACGCAGGAATCAACGCCAACGAATGCATACAGGCTGCACAACGCCAACCTGCAGCACCTGGGCCTGCCCTTGTCAACAACGCCGAGAACAAAATCGTGTATGAGATCACCTTCAACATGCCTGACGATGGCCTTGTCGCTGATACCGTCATCGTAGCCGACGGTGCAACCCCATCCAACAACGCTGTGCATGACCTAGCTCACGAAACCGTCGACATCCTGACCGACACTGATGATACATCTTGGCAACATCCTACACAATTGCGCAGGAGTGTGACTCAATATACACCACAAATGACCTTCCTACAGCTAGGGGAGGTGCGAGTGCACAGGAGTGTTGTGGACACAATTAAACTGATGGGAGCAACAAAAGAGGAGAGGATGCATGCTACCACCTAGATGGGTACAACCATGATGCAAGACGACACCAATCACATCATTGATAAGGAATTGGTGACCAAGTTGGAAGACGAATTCAAGGTCTGGGCCTACGTGATGACGCAATACAACTTGAAACCTGGTCTATGCAAGTATGGCGCGAGAGGTGCAACCACGGCGATTGACAAGCTGACGCAACTGCACATCATGGACACATGGACAGCAATGAACCCCTCCAAGATATCACGAGAGGAAAGAATGAAGGCCCTTTCGTCCCTATTGTTCCTCAAGGAGAAGTGAACTGGGAAAATCAAAGGAAGAGCATGCATCAACGGGGCACCGCAACGTGCATACATACCCAAGGAGGATGCAGCGTTGCCGACTGTCTCAATAGAATCGACTTTCATCACTGCGTCAATCGCATCACATGAACATAGGAAAATGAGGTGTTATGACATCCCAAGCACATTCGTCAATACAGATGTAGACAAGGACGTACTAATGGTGTTGAAAGGAGATCTTGCAGACATGATGGTACAGATAGCGCCGCAGATCTACAGAAAGTATGTGACGGTCGACAAGAAAGGAACGCCGATACTATATGTGAAACTACAGAAAGCGTTGTATGGACTGATGAGAGCAAGTCTACTATTCTACAGAAAACTATGAATGGAGCTAGAGGCTTATGGGTTCGAGATCAATCCGTACGACCCATGCGTCGCTAATAAAATGACGAGGAGCAGGAAACAGATGACGTTCATGTGGCATGTGGATGATCTTATGGGATTGTGCAAGGATGACTTTGAACTGACAAAGTTATCCTGTTACCTTGCAAAGATATACGGACCAAAATTGACGATGCACACTTGTCGGGTAGACATGGAGTTCAGAAAAGATGGAACCCTGGGAGTGTCGATGATAGCCTACCTTAAGAACGTGATTGCAGAGTTTCCAGAGATGATCATGGGGAAATCGCCAATGCCAGCGGCTGACCATCTATTCAAAACCAGAAAGGAGAAAGATGCGAAACCGTTGGAAGAAGAGAGAGCACTGGCTTTTCATCACACGGTTGCTCAGCTACTGTTCATGGCGACAAGGGCGAGAAGGGACATTCAAACCGCGGTTGGCTTTCCTCACCACACGAGTGAAGAATCCAGACGAAGATGATTGGGGAAAGCTGAAGAGAGTGCTAAAATATCTCAACGGGACAAAATATCTGAAGTTGAACCTGAGTGTGGACAACCTCGGGATACTCAAATGGTTTGTGGATGGATCGCACAACGTACATTGGGACTGCAAAGGACATGGAGGTGCCATGTTCACAATGGGTAAGGGAGCCACCTCAAGCTATTCGTGGAAAGTGAAGCTAAATACGAGAAGCTCGACCGAGACAGAGCTGGTAACGGCAGACATGTTCATGCCAGAAATGCTTGGGACGTTGTACTTCATACAAAGTCAGGGATGCGGGGCAGAATGCATTGGTTTGTACCAAGACAACATCAGCTCGCAACTGTTGATGACGAATGGACAATTCTCCAGTGGGAAGAAAACAAAACATATCAAAGCAAAGTTCTTCTTCATCAAGGACAAAGTTGATGATGGAGAGATGCAAATTATCAATTGTCCGCTGAACAAATGTAGGCAGATGTGCTGACGAAACCCTTACAAGAATAGCATTCAAGCGAATGCGAGCGCAGCTCATGAACTGCTTGGTGGACTACAATGAGGATGAGGAACGAGTAACAACGCAGCCCTTCAAATCGTTGCCAAAAGGAGGGACAACTCCCCTTCAGGCACCGCAGGAGTGTGTTGGGAATAGTGCAAAGTCAGCGCAGAGGCCAGACAGATGGATCGGAGTATCTAGGCTAGTGAAACGCTCCAGGCCACTAGTTAAGAGGAGAGGGAGAGAGTAAGAAGAGAGAAGTGAGCAACGAGTCACTTTATATTAATTATTTAGCAATACAATGTTATGTGCTTAGCATCATAGAATCAATGTCTTCTCAACACCAGGTTCGAGATGGCTATGTGGTAGAGTCCTGCCTTGTACGGAGGTTGGCGAGGAGTGGTCGTAATATTTGAGGATGCTTGAAAGTTGGTTCTTTCATTCGAATACTCACCTCCCGCAATGGATCATCTACACTGCCCCTCCTTCACATGATCAACCCCACCCTCACTACATCAATCACCACCACAATTGCTGAATTCTCCACCCAACCACACCCCACTGATAAATCTGCCCCATCCCCCCCAGTCAAACTCAACACCGGATTCTGCCTCCTTGGCCAACCAGTCGGCTCCGCCTCCTTCACCACTACCTTCTTCTCCTGTGTTTCGAGTGTAAAAGAGAGCATCTCAATGCTTACCACCTCCATCACCAATGAACAAACCCAACTACGCCTCTTCTCACAATGCCTCATCCAAAAACTCCCACACCTCCTTGCATCCGACATCCTCTACAACTTTCCTCTCCGTGACGCCCACCCCAAATGGGAAGAGTGGAATGGACCCTTCACATCTGACATTGATAACATCATATCCACCATCCTCACTAATCTCATCAACCAACCCACAATCCCACCCTCCACCATACTCATCAGCCAACTTAGCCTTGCCTTTGGCTGCCTTGGCCTCTTCTGCCCCCCTCCGTCACCTCTTCGAACAATCCACCAACCCCACCTCCCAAATCCTCCAACAATTCCACCATCTCCTCCCATGCACGCGCCCCCTCAAGTACTCTATGATGTACCTATGTATCATACCACTTAAATA
>JALLAZ010000739.1:0-15103 GCA_036939755.1 Stephanodiscus triporus | reverse complement strand
GTATCCCAGATAAGAATAAGAGTACGAGGATCCTTTGGTCCCCCAGGAACAGCACGATTCTCAAATGTCCCCCGAAGAGCAGCTACTCGAGCAATGCACGAAGAGATGTTCTTCTCATGATCAGTAGATCGAAATTGTGACAGGAGCCTCGGGAGCTGAAGAAAATGCACATCAGACCTCAAGAATCCGTCCAAGATGGAGCGAGAAACCCCACCAAACGGTTCAACACCGCTACTTCGACTTGAATTACGTCGGCTATTGAAGAAAGCCCGTGCTCGCAGACGCCCCTTCATCCAACGCAAATGCTTGGATATGGTCGGAGACAGGAATTGACTCCCATCTAACCGAGAAGGACGACAACGGGCACGTTTTCTGCACCGAACGACCAAGGCAAAGGGCAAAGCACGGCGCCTCCATCGATGAGCTCGTTTATGGTTGGCTCGACGGTAGGGACGGCATGTAATGCCATTTCGTGATAATTGTGAATTGATATGAAGTATGAACCAAGCTAACATGCTTGAAAACCAAAAGACGCAACAAAGACTGACTGGGAATAGAGCAAGAATAAGGACATAGATACCCCAATCAAAGCACCTATGCCCCCCTATTTTAACAATCCCTCAAACTCCGAGAGGAAGGATGCAAATGCCCCATCATCAGTTTCAGTTTTGAAACGGCTTATCAATCCATTTAACTGCCCCTTAGGCAGACCTGCCGCTGGCACAGCAGCAGGAGTCAGGGCCTTCTCCGTGGAAGGTACATTTCCCGACTTAGTCCAGTAACAATGAGTAGCGGGAAGTTGGAACGTAGATTGATTTCGAGTCCACTCGCCATGGTACCCAGTCGTGTGGGTATCATTCCATCCGCAGGACTTACAATTCATCATCCACGACCCATTTCGCTTCTCGATCCCATCAGCACTGGAAACTTTATCGCTTCGAGGGTTGTTGGCGCCACCATGAGCACCCCATTTATCCCTAGAATTAGTGCGATCACCGCCCCGACCCCCCCCGCGGCCGCCGCGACCACGACCACCACCGCGACCACGACCACCACTCTCTTTGATGAGCTTATCGCGGGCCTCTCGAGCCTTCTTGATTTTAGCCTCATCACGGGGAGTAGGGCACTTGTCAGCCGTGTGATCCGGTGAGCCGCAGTTGTAGCATGATACTGGAAAAGAAGCATCAGCCCTGTGGCCCTGGGGAATATTCCATTTGTTGGTCAGGTTTAAGGAATGGAACACTTCACAAGCTTCGCTGCATAGTCGATTTACTTCAGCGAGAGTAGTGGAGCTGTCCCGTTTCCCGGAGTTCACCCTCATTTGGCGAACCTTCTCAGTGGTAGCAAGGAGTTTATGGATGTCCCGAAATTCTGTGACTGAGCAACGAGTAAACCCCTCGAGAATATGAGTAGTAGACTCTTGAGGGAGCTGGTCGACCTCGGCCAGCCGTGCGCAAACGGCGTTGAGCTGCTCAGTGCAAAGGCGTACATCCTCATTTGGTACCTTAGCTATCCCTTCCTGAGCAAATTGCTTCAGGTATTTCTGCAACGACATGATTGTCATGTTGGTCATAGTGAACATTTCATCAAGCCCGAGTTTCAAGTACGTGATGCCGCCCTGCTCATACTCTGCAAGGTGATCGTACTTCTCCTCAATGCGCTTAACGAGATTAATGTCACAGGAATTAGTCAAAAACTCCTTAGCCCACTCCATGCTAGTCAAATCGTTGTCATCTTCACACCAATCAAAAGTGTCCCTCTGCCAGGCACAAGCGTGCTCGAGGGATATCTGTGACCAATGCTTTGTTAAATCAACACACCCAGCCTTCCTGTCTCCCCAACGATCATTGACACTGATGGCCATGGGATTAATCCACGCAGGAATATAGAAGGGACTCAGCATGTCGAACGCCTCAAGGCGTTTCCTGTAAAGCTTAAGCTTATCCAGGTTGCCCACGTACTCGGACTGAATATCCTTATACTTGTAGGCTAGCTCTCCATCAGCATTCTTGGTACGGAAGTGTTTCGCCGCACCAAACAATTCTGGTAGAGGAGCTGTGGCTGCAGCATGTTGCCTGCTGTAGTCACGTGAACCTTGAAGGCCACGAGTAGTCTTGGGACAGACAATCTTCCGGGCTGCGACCACCCGACGAGATCGTTGGACAGTGTCATCGAAGTAATTGCCTGTGCCAATGATGGAGCCAACAGAACCACCACCATGTATAAGACTAGGGACGCGGAGAGGAGCTCCGCCGAAACCAAACTGGCTTCTGTTGCTGTGCACTGAGGCACCCAAATGGCTTTGATTGCTATGCACTGAGGCATCAGCACCGCCACGATTGCTGTGAACGGAGAAGCCCCCTCCTCCATCAACAGCCATGCCCGCAAAGGCATCTTCAGGAGCATGAAAAGAATTTTCCTCCATGTTAGACAGTTAGTTCTATTTAGTGTTATTCAAAATCAGAATCAGCAAAAAATTTGGCTGAGGCGAAAATTTTCGGCGACGGACAGACCGGGCTTTCTTGTAACCACAAGAAAATTTCTCGCAATCACGAGAAACCCAAGACCCTTTCTCTAAAACACAAGAAACGAGAAGCCTTCCCCTTTCGCCGAATCAGATGGTTTCTTCGCGGAATCAGATGGTGTCTTCGAGGAACCAAAAAAATGACTTCGCGGAACAGAAGTTGACCACGCGCGGAACAGAAGGTGACCACGCTTCAACCACCTGTGCAGTATTTGCGAAAAAGAACAAATTTCGAAAAAGAACAAATCTGCCGCTAGCTTCACCTAGGTGAACCAGCTCTTCCAGCGCGTGCGCGGAAGCTAGCACGTAACGTGCTTGAAAATGATGGCCGAATCGGACCACCTATCTCGTGTTCTACACGGCCGCTCGCGGAGTGCGATACCAGCCGAGAGAGGGAATGCTCTTGGCAACGTGGGACGATGGGTCTCGCGGCCGAGGGCACGATATCCTTGCGGCGGGACCCTAAAAAGGCCTCGACGAAGGAATTCTTCAGGAAACTCGCTGTCGGCGCGAGTTATCGAACGACTTTGACGCCTGTCGCGCGGCGGATAAAATAAGGAGGTCGGAGGCGTTACCCTTAGGTCGTACGCGAAGCGTCACCGTACCTTTGGGCTCGTAACCTCTTGATGAAGGGGTTCAATTCGATGGAATTGGGGTAGCGCGTCTAACCTAACAAACAAAGTAGTTTTTAGGTAAACTTATTTTATGGTTTTTGTGTGTGTGGGGGCCTCGCGCTACTCGCGAGGCCCCAAGACTCACACGCGCACGAAGATCCCTTTTAGGATCTTTGTCCTACCTATCTAGGTACGTACTAGGTAGGTACTATAGTACCCTACCCAGGTAGCTAGGACTCCCAAGTGCTTTACTCTGAGAATAGGTCTAAACAACCTATCTCGACATCCTTCCCCGCTCGAGATCGTCGTCGTCGTCGACGTACCCTGCCACGATGTCACCATCGCCATCGCCATCGCCATCGCCATCGCCATGACCATACGGCAAGCGGCTCTCCTCCCTCAAGAGCGACGCCACGACGACCGCCTCCCTCGTCGAGACCGCGGGTCCGCCGCCGTCGTCGTCCTCGACGGCGGCGAAGGAGGAGTGCGGCACCGCGACCATGACCCCGAGTAGACGTCGACGCGCGCTCGGGCCCAAAGACGTCAATGGCATGTCGTCGACCGGGAGAGCGATCGCGATCCGGTCGGCCAGCTCCAGGAGGACGCCGTCGTCGAGGATCACGTGCAGTTTCACGCGCCATCGGCGGTCCGTCCCGTCGGGACGATCGTCCCCGTCGTCGTTGTCGCCTTGGACGACGACCTTTACGTCGAAGACGGCGTGGCAGTTGACACAGATCGCGACGTCGTGGCGTCCGGCGGACGACGACAACGACCGCGCGTCGCGCGCGCCTCCGACGGGGCGGACGACGGCGTCCGCCAATGACGACGACGACGTCGACGGGGAGGGGAACGGGCGGCTGGAAGTGGCAGCGACGGGCGCCGCCGCCGCATTGCCGGCGAGGACGATCTGCAGGAGGAGCGAGCAAACGACGAATAATGCAGGCGGCGTCATCGTCGTTGCCTTATCCGTATTCGCATCATCTTTCGGGTCTGGATGGGCGGAGCTCTCTCTCTCTCTCTCTCTTTCCCGGAGGTCCGGCCGCGTCCATCTACTCTTGCTCCACCGGAAGGCCAAATTATTTGAGGCCAATTTCAATTGGTTCCTAGATACCGGAGTAAGTGGCTGTCAAGCATGTCATTGTTTTCCCGGAGAGGATTAAGCCGCCAACCAATTCCTAGGTAAAATTGGGTCATTTCACATAGGAATTGGTTGGCGGCTTAAAAGTAAAAAAAAACAACCCACGTGCCCCGCAACACTACTATGGCGACAGGGTGGTATCCCCCACAATACACACTTCGTCGCCACCGCCGAATTAGACAAGATTGAAAAATGGACGCACTGATTACCAGCGGCAACATTGTTGACGACACCGACTCGGCGACGGACGAACACACCAATGCCGCCGGCATCGAAATGACGCCGACGAACCGGACCACACACGCTAATGCTGCCAGCATCAAAGACGACGCCGACGCAGCATTGGTGTGTGCATCCTTCGCTTCGTTGGTGGCGTCTTTTGATGTCAACGATGATGTCAATGTCTCCAACAAGACAGGATCAACCGTAAGGGTAGATAAATGTGTGGAGGAAGACTATAAGGTCCAAGTGTTACTAGTCACCGCCTCTACAACGACAAAGAGGAAGCAGCCTTCATTTCTTGAGCTTTCCGACAAAGTCTTCATCAAGCGCCTCTTTGAACACGTCCTGCATGATAGAAAATCTTTATAAACCCCATCTGCACCTACACACGAAGGAATAGTCTATTGACCTATCACACTTCTAGTTCTCGGCAGCCCGAGAATCAAATATTGTGGTCGACAGCATTGCTGATGATGTCTGCCATGATGATGGTGTCATGGCAGCAAAATATAAGGACAAGGTATGTATATTTATTGATATTATATTACTATCATTGACCTGATGTGCCACTAATTGACACATCTCATTGCAGAATCCATCCAAAAAGCAAAGACTTTGAGCGGTATCTGATGATGAGGATTGGATTCCTGAGGAATGGCTCGAATACAGTGGGGTATATGTTATGACAGCAGACCTTCCAGAACAATTTTGGTTTCATGGCATGGGACGGTGTGGTGGGAAATATGATTACGATGCTTTACGTCCAAGAGTTTGTAGTTTGAAAGTGGTGCAGAGAGGATTGGAAAGAAAGCCCATACCAAGCCAATACATACTCATACGCTTAAGATCCTAAGTTTATTAGAGCATTCTTCGTTGGCAACTTTCCAAGTGATACTTGCAACCCAGGCAGAGCAATAAGACTTGGCAACGATGGAGAGTTAAAAAACCCATCACCAAAGGCAGCAGCTTAAGAGAGAGGAGAAGGCAGCAGTGCTGGTTTACGAACGTAGGAGCAGGTAAATAAAATACTAGGATGGAAGGTATGGTAGGTTGATAAGTGAGGCTGCAACTCCTCCCCACTTCTCCGAGTAAAAAAAATCTTTGTCATTAAGGCGCATCTTTTAATACTGGGGCGACAAATGATAGGACGAAGGGAATGTTGATTATCCTAGTCCAGACTAGACACCGGTTGACATGTCTTGGCGTGGCCGTTGATCCAATCCTCCGATTGACATTCGGTGCTGCAGTAGTAGGTCGACTGGCAGGCGGAGCAGAGCTTGAGTTTCTTGAGAGCCTCCGCGTTACTGCCATCCATTCCGCACCATGCACAACTCCGCGTTTCCAACGAGGCGGCAACTGACACCGGGCTTGAAACGCCAACCACCACACCGGCCTCGCGTGTCGTTGTATTAGGACGAACGTCTTTACCCGCAAACGGATTGGTGTCCCATGCTGGAGCCTTACATCCCTTCCTACCATCGGCCTCGCGTGTCGTTGTATTAGGACGAACGCCTTTCGCCGCAAACGGATTGCTGCTACTGATGAAATTAGTCTCCCATGATGGAGCCTTAAATATCTTCCTACCAATAGAAGGCTTCTTTTGAATAGTTACTTTCTCTTCCTCGGCTTGACCAGACTTGAGTGGGAGATACTTCGTCAATCGATGATGACTTTGTGGCTGACCGAGCCGTAGCTTTGGCTCAAAAATCTTTAAGTCCTCGAGGTCGGCTTCCGCTTCGACCGATTCGTTAAGGACACATGTATCCTGAGTCAACGTAACCTTGATATGCTCATCGAAGAACAGGTTCTCGGAAAATAAGGAGGTTAATTCCTTGACATTATCGCCTCCTTCTTCGGTTTTGGCCTTGGCTTTAACGAGGGCAATATGTTGCTTATCTTCTGAAAGTTCTTGATCGTGATCAATGAATGAGTCGCTGAGGGAATCACAATCCTTCGTGTTCTTCGTCTGCATAGTTTCGTTCAATGCCTTGTTCGCTGTCTCCAGCTTGTGCAGCTTGTTAATCTCGTCTGGCATCTCAGGATTACCCCGAATGGTAGAAGATTGAGAAATCTGGGTGATAGCAGACTCGTTCAATGCATCGAGTGGATTCATGTCCTTCGCCTTCATTGTATCGCCAGATGCCTCCTTCTCAGCCACCAGCGTGTACAGCTTGTCAATCTTCTCCAATAACTCGGCATGATCCTTATCAGTAGGTCGACAACTATTACTCCCACTCGTTATGGGAGCACATAACTCCTCTCCGTACTCCATGACATTGTGAACGCTGTCAGAGAAGGAATCCAAAGTTCTGACAACTAATTTCGCCAACCCCTCGCACGGCTCCGCGCAAATTAACGTAGCGCAAGAACTTCTTGAAGAATCGAACGAAACATCGAACCCGTTTTCTGTGGTTCCACAAGAATAGTCGTAGCAACTCCCTCTGTAGGGAGCGCAGTTGTAATATGGCGGTGGCATCATGTAGGGCATCATGCCCGGTGGTACCATCCCCGGTTGCATTGGCATCATCCCCGGTTGCATTGGCATCATGCCCGGCGGAAACGTCCCAGGCTGCATGGGCATCATGCCCGGAGGATGGCCGGGAACTGGATATCCGTGCGGATATGGCTGTTGGTAGTGCTGCGAAGGGTATTGGACTGTCGCGTCCGCAGCTTTCTCCTTGTCCCTTTTACCGATTAGGCCCCGCAGTATGCCCGGTCGGACTCTGCCCGAATCCGTGCCCTCTGATTGGCTGCCATTGGATTTAGTGTTGTTCATGGGGGGAGCGCCACTCGGGCTGACTTCGCCTCCCTGGTCAAAACTCGAGGCGACACTAGGATGCTCCCGAATGGAAAACCGCGGCGTCGTCATTCTTAACCATACCAGCCAAAAATATAAACAATGAAAGCGGAGTCTCGTCCTGCCTTGCGTCGTTGGCGTGAGGGTTTCTCCGTTATCTGAGTAGATCGAACTCATTCCCCTCGTACGTAGAAGTAAGTATCGTACCATACGTTTGTACTCTGAACACGCTCCCCAACGTATTTTCTTTTTCTCTCGAGAGAGTATTGATTCCATGGTATCCTACGGAGGTCCAGGACTGTTTTTTTTGGCGCGATATCCGTCGTCCCCAAGCAAGAGAAGCTCCCCTACATACGACGTACGTACTCCACGTTTTACCATATTATGATAGAGTACGATACTACGATACTCTCTAGAGTACACAATCTTTATCTCTTTTAAAATTATTATGGCAAACCAAACCATCATCATCATCTTCACATCAATAGAAGGCATCGCCCAATCTTTGCATAATGTATATCCAGATTTCCCTTTACAAGAAGTAAAAGACGAGGCCCTCAGTAGCCACGGAGGCATCGTCCTCTTCGATCCATCCGCGCTTCGGCGGGAATCTGTCGCAATTCTGAAAGGGGCACAAATCCTGATATCCGAACCGGCCATCGTGGCCAAGCTCCTCGAACACGACGCGTCGGCACTATCGTCTCTTCAATGGTGCCAGAGCACGCACGCGGGCGTGAATCCGATCTTCGACTCGAGCATCGCGCTTCCGCTGTCCTTCGAGCTGACGCGACTCGCGGGTTGCTTCGGACCGCCCATCGCGGAGTGGTGCATCGCTCGCATCGTCGGACACGAGCGAAATTTCGCGGCATCTGCTAAGGATCAAATGTCCAAATATTGGGGTGGATCGATAGATGCCGTTCGGGGTTACAGATATCTGTCTTCTCTCACTTTGTCCGTACTGGGTTGCGGCGATATCGGAACCACAGTAGCAAAGGCCGCTCGGACGTTTGGCATGAGGACTGTCGGTTATGGCAAAAGAAGTAGGAACGCAGACCAAAAAATAAATGGCATTGATACATACACAACTAACATCACTCAGGCTCTTCATGCGGCTGATTATATTGTATCGGTCCTGCCATCGACTCCTGAGACTCGTGGTCTTTTGAACGACGACGCATTACTTCCAGCTTCAAAACGCAGTGGAGGGAAGTGTCCCGTGTTTCTCAATGTGGGTAGAGGAGATGTCATCAGTGAAGAGTCATTACTCAATGCACTGGACAATAAGTGGATATCGGCTGCCATTCTAGATGTTTTCGCAGTGGAACCACTGCCAGAGGGAAGCGCGCCTGGAGTAGATCCGACATTATCGTTTCACCTCATGTGAGTGGGCTGACCCAAGGAAATGACGTGCAAAACGTCTTCATGGAAAATCATCAACGCTTTCTTAAAGGAGAAGTGTTGAAATATTCCGTAGATTGGGAGAAAGGGTATTGAATCGGTCGTGAAGCTTTCTAGCTCCGTGCTTAATGTTGGTAAATTAATCTTTACACATTTTCACGACGCTCGTATGGAACGTAAACGGGTCTCGTATTTCCATTTGCCCCAATCCTCTCATTCGCTTGACTCGAAGGATCGAATACAACCTTGTCCTAACCGCTTATTGGTGAGGGGGGATCGTCGAGGAGAAATATTATTTGCGGCACAGCAGATGCGCATTGCGCAGACATGGATGCGCATCGCTTTAAGCACAAACGTAGATAAATAAACGAAGAACGACAAGAAATTCCAAATGTTTCATTTCATCCTTTTCATCGCCTCATCTTTGATCAATTTTTTTCCTGCCATGTAAAAAGCAATGCTCATTCAGCAGACCGTTCGCGCCAATTATCGGGGGTCTCTGTTTCGGGTCGCGTAACAAACACAACCTCATGGCATCGATGGCCGATTCATCGACGCCGGCCGGGAAGGGTATTTCGTTATTGACGTTAGTAATGGCCAGCACTTTTTGTGGGATGCCATGGAAATCAGCGAATGGGGTCTTGCCATAAACCATTTGGTACAGGATACACCCGAGGGACCAGATATCCGATGGCTTTCGTCACGAGAGGGTATTGAAAACGAGAGAAGCACGCGTGAGAAGTGATCTGCGTGATTGCAATTGTGACCCATCGCATCATTGTTATTTGCGTGTAGTGCTCACCCTCCCACATTTATTAACGCGAACGCCCTTTGCGTTTGTGCTCGTGTTCATGATAGCCTCTGGCGACATGTAGCTCAGGGTTCCACTAAGTGTTTCTCGGTAAACGTTTGTCGTATCTTCTCTTTCTATCGCCTTGGCGATGCCGAAATCGATTAGCTTCAATGCGCCACGAACGAATAGGAAATTCTAGGATGCACCAAATCAATCGAAAAAAAAGGTTTGTGAGTTACTCAGGCCAAAAAATAAACAGATTCGGTCAGACACTGTCCTCTCCTCACCGCAGGTTTCAAGTCACTGTGAATTATGCGCTCTTCGTGAATGGAGTGCACAGCTGTCAGCATTTGCTGCCAAGTGAGACGAATGAAATTCATGTTCAACGACGATCTGCCCGGGCCTCTGCCCTGCTCTTTGGACGACGAGAGTTCCTGCTGTCGGAGGACGTAATTCAAATCCACCTCGCCCAGTTCCATCACGAGCAGGATGGATTTCCGATCAAGGTCAACCTCGGCAGAATACAGCTGGATGATCGCGGGATTGCCCTTGAGACGTTTCAAAAGCGCGATTTCGTTGGCGTATCCATCGACTGCCATTTTGTTCAGCCCGTCGAGCTTGACCTTCTTCAGTGCGACGACGTTGCAGTCGCGCGAGAGTGCCCGATACACCTTGCACGATCCGCCCTTGCCGATGACGCCCAGCTTGGCATATGGTTCATCCTCCACGCGGATGATGTTCTTATTCTCGATCAGGGGCAGGAATGAACTATCCAAGTTGGAAGCGGATATCATTTGCTCTCGGGACGTTTCACCTTCGTTGCGAGGTAGGCCGTCGCCGGAGGCATCGTCGCTTCTACTCGTTTTCGATCCCGACGCGTTTTTCCCCACACTTTCCTCGCTCGAAATCGACGCTCGCGATCGGGTGGTGGCAACGACTTGATTTTCGACCTCGACTAGCGTGGAACCTTCGGTCGCCTCGTCGATCGTCGACATGTTCTTTCCCTGATTGTTACCCTGTGCGCTGGATCGCCGAACGACCGCGCCAGCGGGTATGTCGCTGCCACCGCCACCGCCGAGGGAGTCGTCGCGACTACCCCCCTCCATCTTTTCGAATGGATTCCAATTCATCATGTACGCCAGATCATTCCGCGTGATCTTCGGAACCGACGGCGCCGCCGCTCCCTTCTTCGTCGTCGTCTTATCCGTCCGCGCATCGTCCGCGATCGTCGCCGCCCTCTTCCCGTCCTTGGCGACGTCGCGCTTCGTCGGGTCCCAATCCAACAGGTAATCCAGGTCCATGTCCTTGATGGACGTGGTGGGCTCCCGATCGATGGGGCTGATATCCTGATGGAAGATCGTGCCGTTATCGGAGGACGACGCCGCCGACGCGCACGAGCCGGAGCTGCGCTTCGCCGTGACCGCCGACGCGCACGAGTCGTCCGCGCTTCGTTTCGCCGTGACCTGGCCGCCGCCGCCGTCGTCGTCGTCGTCGCTGTCGGCGCTGCCATCGTCGTCCTCGTGGATCGACTGGGAAAGTATGGCGCGCAATCCGCCGCCCCCCTTGCCAACGCCGACACCGCCAACGTCCCTCGCGAATTTGCGATTCGTACGATCCGCGAGCATCGTCCTCTTGCGTAGTTCGAGCCTCGTTCGGAGCAGGGAGCGCTCGTCGCGTGACCCGCCATCGACGACGGCGGACGTCGGGAGGTGCGTGCGATCCGATCCCGGCCTCAGCGGTCGCTTGGCCCCGCGATGGCAATGCGACGGTGCCGACCCGACTCCAGTAGTCGAGGTCTCGTCGTCGGTCTTCGATTTCAAGTCCACGTAGTCGTCGCGGCCGCCGCCCGGGGGGCGCAACGACGACGATGACCGTCCCTCCCTCCCGGATCCCAACGACGGCAGCGACGCCAATCTCGATCCCGCGGCCGCGGCGGTCCTCCTCGCCGTCGGGGCGGTAATCCCCGGGAGGGGAGCGGCGGCGGGCGTCGTCGTAGTCGTCGTCGATGACGACGAGAGCGGTGGCCTCCCCGACGACGTGGCGGATGCCGAGGAGGAGGAGGAGGACGACGACGACGACGAATACGATCGACGCGAGTCGACGTCGTCGTCGTCGTCGCGTTGGCGGTCGGCGTCGGGCGGACGCAACAAACGTCGACGTCCGCCGCCGAGCGAGGGGAGGACGAGGACGCGCCCGACAGTCGTCGTCGTCGTCGGCGGCGGAGGCGGCTGCGTCCCGCCGGCGATGAACATCGCGCCTCCGTTCGCGGCGTCGCTCATCGTTGAGGAGGGCGGGGGGGGGGGGAGAGAGAGAGATTCGAGATATTCGGTAGAGTTGTACTACTCTACCTGCCTAGGTATTATCGCCGTGGATTCGGAGGGAGTGTTTTGCCGTTTGCACCCCGCCCCGCCAGCTCCTAGTCGCGAGTGTGGCTCCATATCCACAAACGTGGGAATTGTAGGAATTCTACGAGATCCGAAGGCGCGCTATTTTTCTACTCCTAGCTTCTTGAGTTCAGACTCACAACCACACCTCAGAACCCCGGCCCCAAACACCATGAGCAAGGTGTTCGTCCAATCTTTCTTCCCTTCGTTTACATCCTTTGTATCGTCGCCTAATCTTGCGCCGGCCTTTCTCGTCAATTCATGGAACGCGATTTTCCCGGACGACGTGGTTGGGCTATGCGGCGCACCGCCCCAGGATGCGACCATGATGTATCGTCCCGGCAGGCCGTGCCTATGCGTGGCGGCGACGATCGGCGCAGTAATCGGGATGACACCTCGGTCCTTTAGAGAAATGGGGAGATATCGTGGCGGCGCGCGGGGGGTGTTTGGACGTTGCATCTACGAGTCGTGGACGACGTCGCTGTCGGCGTTCGGGCTGATGAATGTGGTCGCCTTGGCACATCATTGCATTCTCCCCCCCCGTGAATCGTATCATGACGATGCGAATGGCTACAGAAAGGTGGTTGATAATTTTCTGTGGGCCGCGGATTGTATACTTACAGGTGTATCTTCTACACACCTGACAATTATGGCTTTGTTCATTTACGGGCTATATTATGTCGAGAAGGAGAATTCAGGTGATGTGACATCGCTCACATGTTCGATGAGCAGAATGAGAACGATTGTCAATACGTCTCTGATCTCGTCTGCGGCATCCCTATCGATACTGTATCAACTATGTCAAAACGAGCGAATTGACTTTTGGGCCGCAGCGAACACATTTATTGAGATGATGTATCTCGTTCCGTTGGCATCAGCGACTTTTTCCCTCCTTCCTCTCGTCATCTACAGTGCGTCCAAAATGTGCCATGTTGACAATTCAGTCGCTGGGGCTAGAATTGCCATTTTGGGAGGAATTGTCGTTTTTATAAGCTTGCCATTGGATGCTTCGATTTGTTATTTCGTGTCTTATCATGCGCCAAGCATAAAAACATCTACATTACTTTATGATAGTTATCATCTTCCCACGTTGGTATTTTTTGGATGTGACCTGTCGTTTTGGGGCTTGGGAATGTGGTTAGAATCTTTGATGACACATGAGTTGATCGTGCGGGATAAAAAATGCTAGAACTGAGCTATTCCTATCACATATCTGTCGGCCCGACATGACGGGAGAGCTGCAGTAGTAAGTAGTACCATAGTAGATACTTCGTCTGAGTTGACCTCCAGGCCTCCTCTCGTCACAAATCTTCTGACGGCCTCACCAGATCGCACTCTCGTAGGAGACCAGAGACGGGCATTCGGGTTATAACGAAATAGGAAGAAGTTAGGGAGATCAGCGAAAATCTACAATGAAGACAATTCACACCTTTTGTCCATGCTCTATATTTACAGGAAAGAATACTTGTTCATATTTTCTCATGTGGCCGTATTATGCGTACGTATTATCATTCACTCTCGTAACCATCTCGAACCACTATTGGACATGATACATCGATCCTTCCCCAACCACACTACCACACTAGACACATCCCAAGACCCTAGGACCGCCTGCCCATCCGCGACCCGAGCACGGCCCCGACGACGAGGATGGCGCCGCCCATGATAAAGCAGTGCGTCGGTATCGACGAGAAAGGAGACGAAAAGATCGAGCCGCCGAGGAGGATGCCGCATCCACCGCGTCGTCGTTGTTTCCCCTCCCCCTCCCCCCCCTCCTCCCCGTTCGTCACCCTCCCCCGTACGTCCAAGTCGATGGGCGACAGCGCCTCCAGGGCGGGCAGGTACGACTCACCGATCGCACGAACGACCTCCCCCACGAGTCGCGTCATCTGCGCGCTACGTCCGTTCGCGGCCCTGACCACCTCCTCGTGATGCGCGTGTCCTCCCCCCCCCGCGTCTTCGTCGTCGTCTCCGTTGTCTTCGTCGTCGTCCCTCGCGTACACGACCTTGTTCGTTATCAGGCTCAGGCATAGCACCGCCATCCCGGCGTGTCGCGCCGCGACGCTTTCCGGCACCGTCGACATCCCCACGGCGTCCGCGCCGAGCGCGTCGCGAAGCATCTTGCACTCCGCCCGGCTCTCGTACTGGGGACCGGCAACGAACGCGTATATCGCGCCGGGGTCCGTACGAACGAAGTCGTCGTACCCGAGTCGTCTCGCGACGTCTCGCACGATAATACGCAATTTCGGATCGTACATGTCGCTCGTGGGCGGGAAACGCGTGCCGAGCTCGACGTCGTTCGGTCCGATCAGGGGATTACAGCTTCCCCTACCCCCCGCGAGCAGGGGCAGCGCGACGTGATCGCGTATCACCGCCACGTCGCCGACGACGTACTCGTCCCGCAGTCCCCCCGCGGCGTTCGTGAGCACGACGAGACGAACGCCGAGGCAACGCATGGCGCGTATCGGGAGGACGACGTCGGACGCGTCGTGACCCTCGTAGGGGTGGAATCGACCGCGGAGGCACATCGTCGGGACGGAATTGAGGGATCCCACGACCATCTCCCCGACGTGTCCGACGACGGAACACTGGGATGGGAAGTGCGGTATCGACGAGTACGGTATGACGATCGACGGCGCGTCGTCGTCGAACGCGTCCGACAGTCCCGACAGGCCGGAGCCGCAGACGATGCCGACCGCGGGGAGGGGGATGGACTTGGAGACGAGTACGGATCGGATGTAGGACGCCGCGAGGCGGTACGGGACGTGGGACGCATCGAGCATGGTGGGCGTCGGCGTCGGCGTCGGCGAGATGGAGCTCATTATTTTATTCTCACTCTATTCGAACGAATTCTGAGTATGGTACGATGATATACTTGGTGACGACGTCAGTCGGCGCAAAGCCGAAGAAGAAAGGAAGGCGCCTTGCAGTTCAGAGAGCCTCTACTCTCTATTGGATATTCTGTGGGGTAAAACTAGGTATCGTACCATTTGGTAAGTAGGAGTAGTAACTTTGTAGTGAATAGGTAGCGACCTTCCACGCACTTTTAGACGTCCCCTCCCAGTGAAAAGAAATGCCCCAGACCATTTCCCACTCAAGTAAAGTGCAAAAATTCCGGTATTAAAAGACGGGGTATTGCTAGAGATAAGAACGTGCACGTTAAAAAAAACAAAAATCGCTACTACTAATTAATAGTCCCCGAACTTCAGCTGCCGAGGCCCCCCACATGGTCG
>JALLAZ010000738.1:0-12405 GCA_036939755.1 Stephanodiscus triporus | reverse complement strand
TACGTTCATGACGCTGAAGGTTGTTGTCTGCATTGGCAGTGATGGTGTTGAGGATGTCTTCAGTGGGTGTTCTTGGGTGGAGATTGGAGATGGTGAGCCAGTGATTGTACTATTCGTTTTGTGAGAAAAAGTACAAATTTCACCAAAAAGGTGTAAAAGCGTCAAATTTAAGCGATAAATCTCCGAAAGTCCCCGCCCTCTCCGCCCCCAAGAAAAGTCCCCCGAGAAAAGTTTAAATGAGACATAGGAGTAACAAGCAACATTCATTAAGTACTTGCTTCTTTTTCATTTAGGAATTGGTACTGTACTTTTCATCTTCTTTCGTTTCGATAAATGTCAAATCAAAAATAACGAAAACGAAAAGCCGCGCGACAGAGTGGTTCGCCTAATCGAACTCAAGCCCTTTAAAACAAAGAACCGAAATACAGAAAGATGAATGAATATATAAAACGATTCATGCCATATGCGCCGTGCGGCGTCAACCGATGAATTAAGTATGCCGTCCGACTACCGCGCCCCTCCCGCCGACGATGCCAACGTCACGGCGCTCGCGCTTCGACGACGACGGAGGATGAGCGGAAGGAGGCAGCAGCTACAGCAACGTCCGGGGGACTTGTCGGGGATCGGGCGCGAGAGGGGCGGATACGTCCCGAACGACAAGACGCTGGGATTGGAATTGGTCGCGTCGAGGGACCTGCTCGAGAAGTGCCAGGAGCTCTTTCAATTCAAGGAGGAATTTTCCAACGAGGAGCCAAGCAAGGGGAACAACTTCGTCGTCTCGTCGCCGGGCGGCGCGAACGAGGAGGCGGCGCGAGGTCCCTCCCAATCCGGTCGAGGCGGCGCCTTCCCCAAGAAGCACAAGACGCTGCGACGCTTCGGTCCGTCGGCCGCGCGGGAGTCTCAGCCCAAGAGTAATGACTCGTCGATCGACCTCTCCACAGACGATGTAGTAGTGGCCGAGGAGGCGAGGGCGGCGGACGTAGGCCGGAGGCCTTCGAGGCTCGGCGGGATCGGCACTTTCCCCAATAAGTTCAAGACGATGGGTCGCATCGGTGCGTCGCCGCGTGACTGCGGCGACGGGGGCTTCGTGGCGGCGCCGTCAGATGCGTTGGGGGGCCGCGGAGTGCAGGTGAATCTGGAACAGGGAGCGACGGCCCCCTCCGAGAAGGACCAGGTCGCGACGGAATCTCTCGCGAAGATAACTCGTCTCGGCGCGAACTCACGCGATACGCCGTCCGTCAGGCATGCCGCCACCCACAACGCCGCCGCGGTTCAGAAACGAGAGCAATTGAGAACGATGGGGCGAGGTGGTATGATCGAGGAGGGCGCCATCAGCAAACATTCAATGATCAACAAGTTGGTTCAGAAACCCATGCCCGAGATCCTATCGCCCATGTTCGTGCGTGATCGACATGCCAAGATCCTTCAAGAGCGTTCGTCATCCAGACCTCAAGGAGAAGGTCATCAGATCCACTTGCACCATCGGACCGATCGCTACGCCGTTGCCGACTCCGTCGAGCCCGGTGGCGATGCCGCGACGGATGTTGCAGGCGGCATGACTGTCACCGCCTCGCAATCGCTGTCATTTCCTCCAAACGAGGATTCGTGGCACGATTTCCTTGCCGACGAAGGCTATCTTTCCTCGCCATCCTCCGCCGTCGGACGGGAGGTTCCCGGGTCGTTCGCATCCGCCGCCTCCAATCGACTGTCAATGATCAACGAAGGGGGGCAGAAACTCATGCCAGAGCTCCTATCGCCCATGTTCGTGCGTGATATACGTGACGAGAATATCCTTCAAGAATGTTCGTCGTTCAAACTCCAAGAGGATGGACTGCATATGCACTTGCACAAACGAACCGATTTCGCTGAATCTGCATCGAGCTGGAACAGCCTCGTTAGCGACGGAGGCGATGACAATTCATCGAGGACGTCCCCGAAGTCGTGCATTCGAGAGTACTTATTCAGTCCCACGATCTCGTCGTCGGCAATTCACAAGACAACTAGTACCAGTGATATCAAGTATACCGTCAGCTCGTCGCTCGAGGGCTGTGAAGGCAGCAACCAATGGGGGAGGTCCCAGAGCCTGAATGTTACTCCTCCTCACGGGAATAAGATAAACTTTGAGAGATCCTCCTCCAGATCGCCCACGAGCGTGGAGGAGTTTTCTTTGTCCGAAGACAATGGCAAGGACAAATCGAAGGAGTTGACGTGGTCCCAATATCTCCTAGTGCGAAAGGCGAATGCTGCTCGCACGACAGATACCGCAAGCCACAGCATGTATTCCGTCGGCAAAGAAATCGCAAGCACGTATGCTTACGACGATGATGCCACGTGGAATTCGCAGGATACCGAAAAGACCGCAAACACGAAGACTTTCGCTTTGGTAGGCAAAAGCGCTGATAATGAAGATGGCATTGTCGTTTTTGAAAATAGCAGCA
This sequence comes from Stephanodiscus triporus, assembly GCA_036939755.1. NCBI lineage: Eukaryota > Bacillariophyta > Thalassiosirophyceae > Thalassiosirales > Thalassiosiraceae > Stephanodiscus > Stephanodiscus triporus. The sequence continues at coordinate 9,967 of JALLAZ010000738.1, read as the reverse complement.
AGCAGAATTCTTCCATTCCATCATCGACCTGTAATTTTACTGATGTCTTTGATGACGTTGCAAGTATTTTCCAGTGTTACTGCGCTAATTGGCATGTCATAACTGATCAAGGTAATAATAATGACGAGGAAAAAGGAGGGGAGGAACAGCTGCGACTTAAGCAGGGTTTAGAGGAGCTGGATGTCGTGACTAATGAAGCCCACACCATTGAGGGAAACGAAGCCGGCGCAGCCGCAAAACAAGAAGAAAATGAGGATTATAATGGGAAGGAGAACCAGCCAGAGCGCGAATTTTTCAATTACACGTGGTTTGGCAGTCCTTTTAAATTAGAAGACAATGTCTTGTCAAACAAGGAGGTCGTCATCGAGAACATACAGCATCATAGTACATTGATTTATCACACGGAAGGGGAAGAGGTTGTTGACAACAAGGAAGAGCTCGCTGACAGCAAGAAAACGGATGTGTTGCTAAGAGATGGGGGAGAATCAGACGTAGTTGTGGAAGCATCTAGCGTCGAGCTTGAGATTTGTGACTTGGATCAAAGATACAGAACTCTCAACATTAAATCAAGGAGTCATAGCTGGGACTCGAACACCTCCGATCCCCACGACTACTCAGGACGTGGAAGCCCTGCGAGCTACACTTCGCTGTCATCTCACGCCCGTGCACTTCTTCAACATGTTGCAAGAAAGAGACTGATGCAGCAAGATAGCGAAGCTATCTCTGTGACTTCCTCTGTGGAATGCCGCCCTCCTCCAGATATACAACGCAGTCTTCAACCAACCGTATTGTTCTGTGATCAAAAAAAGGTTGAATTGGGTGACGAGAATTCAACTAATGCCGACGACAAAAAATCAGCGGGAAACGCATTGCAGGATGTAGAGAATGATGTCAAGTGCGAGGAGTCAACTTCATCTGGCAACGACTGCGACAATGATACATATTGTATATCTTTAAAATCCAACGAGACAACCATATCCAAGGAAACCAAAGCGGTATCTCTTCATTCTAATGATTCAACTTACGTTGCACAAGCTGGATGTAATCCTTCCTGGTTTGATGACAGTATCAACAATATCACCGATTTCATCTGTGTCCCATTCGACGAGCTTATCGACGATGATTCAACCATTGCATCAGTAGTTGAGGAGGAAATTAGGGACCATTACAGGGAATATCGATACTGCTTAAGCAACCAGAATTCAGGAGGATCAATACATGACCGGTCGCGCTCTAGATATCACAGGCGACGTGAGCGGGGTAGATGCACTCTCGACATGGGAAGCACTCTAGAAATTAAGAGCTCCCTTCCGGATGCATTTTTTCCAATTGAGGACAATACTAAAATTGACGACAATACAATTCAAAGCTCAACTCTCAAGGAACAATCTGATAACAAAACAACAGGAGTGGCGGGCAGCAGTGGTGGTGACACCAAGAAGATTGGCAGGATTCGCTCCTTAAAGCACAAAGCCTTTCGCCTTAAGAAGGGGTAAAGTGCGGGAGTACAACGAAGAGTACGGATGAAAATGAGGAGAAGACTCCTCCCATTCCCATGCAATTCACCTGCCACGTTGTATCATTTTGTTAGGTTGATTACTTGCTTCAAGTCGACTTGTGAATCCATCCATCAGTGTTAGTGATTTGTAAAGAAAAAATAATCATGTCGGATGAGATAAATAATGATGTCACCTTCATCTGCTGAATTTCCTCTTCTCGATCGGTGTTCATTGACGTTTAATTGGTCTCATCATATGTCGTTCTACGACAGGACAAAGACTCTGGTGACGTTATGACCACTATCAATCCATGTTTTTGTTGATATTCAATCGCTACGCTTCTTTCCTCTTCTTGTTGTTCCTCATTGTGTGCGACGTTGTTGATTTGGATTATGCCTTTGGATTATGCCGATTCATATCGTGGTCTCTGGCCATCAAGCCCTCTCAATGATTTTTTGGCATTGCCCACATCATATGAATGGTTTGGTCAAATCGTCTTTGCGATTCCTGGGATTATCTCGTACCTTGATTGATAGTTGGTACAAGTTCAGACTTATTCAACATCCTTCTCCCGACCTATTCCTTCATCACCGACCCCTCTTCCATCGCCGTCTAGCTCCCCATATAAGTGCCTAGCAAGTTTTAGCTCGGACCGCTTCAGCCTTCAACTTATTTTCTCCTCTATCCGCTTGAGCTGGAAAAATAGATGCTGCAAAGAGGGGATGGATGGTCCCCAAATCATGAACTGCAGTTAGGTGCGAATCTTTCTGTTTCTTAACTTATATTATATTTAATCCTACGAGAATTTCACATGATATGATACTTGACACAACTTGACTAAAACGCAATCTGAAGAACTTCTAATAGAATTCGAGTGGGAGATCTATCTTCTACCCTTCATGCTTCTACTTTTACATCAAAAACTTCCTAAGCTATTGCGTTTCTTGAATAATTTGCTGATTTCCTCGATGAGAAGGTCCTCCTGATTATGTTTGCTGAGTTCCTCGATGAGAAGGTCCTCCTGATGATGTGGCCTTCTTCCTTTTGAGCTCCTTCTTTTTTTGCTCCTTTCCCGGATTTTCTGCCTTCTGCGTTTCGGGGAACTTTCTTCGTCACTGTCGGATTTGTCATCATTTGCTCTAAAGGCGGCTCCACAGGCGGCTCCACAGGCGGCTGCGGACCCAGTTAAGTCATCGTCAATCTTTTCCGCGACATCTAGGGCGAAGTTGAAACCTTCATCTAACCATGATTGGAACGATTTGTCTCCTGTTCCCGACGCCTTGGTTTTCTTGGTCTCGTGCTGGGTGATATCATTTTTCGGACCGCCGATGGGCTGAGTCTCCATGGCCATATTCATTACCTTGTCCACTTCCATTATACTACCAGACACCTGTGATGGTTTCTTCTCTCTTCCGGTTAGAAAATCGTACTCCATGATTTCATAACCCTTTTCCTCCATCGCAAACTTGAACCCTTCCCTGCCCGTTGCTGGCATTGCCTCGTGGGCAATCTTTGCCTGTCCCTTCTTGGTATTGACCATAACGTAATATTTCGCACCGCCAATGGACTGAGTTTCTATCGCCCCTTTAATTATACTACCAGACACCTCTGAAAGAGATGTTCCAGTCGATTCCGCAGAGTCCATGCTTTTGGAGCATTTAACAACTAATGTATCAAGTATTCGATCGAGATTCTCCTCACTATTCCACGAGTCCGACATGGTGACGCCACCAATGCCATCATAAGCACCATTGCCCTTCGCTACACCCACGACAACTCCATTTTCAGAATTATCCTTTGTACCACTATTGACAGATGCCATGTCCTCCACGCCCGTGGGCGATTCGGTCGATTTAAAGCACCTCATCAACACTGCCGCCGATTTTGGTGATGTGGGAGGAGTAGCGGCGTTCTTTCCCGAGAGCAGTTGTTTGAGATTAGGCAAGACATCCTGACGTAAGCTGTTCCGACTCTGCAACTGCTGCCATTTCTTTTTTTGTTGCTCGAGCTTAAGCAAAAGCTCCTTCGTTTTTTCGACTCGCCGATCTCGCCCGCGTGTGGGTGAAGACAGATCGAGCTGCTGCGTCATCTGCGAATCGGCATCAGCGTCCGTGGAAGGCGTCTTTGCGGCGATGAGGCCTAATTTCTCGGCGGACCCCACATAGACGGTAGCCACTGCTGCTTCTTGGGCTGAGGTGTCTATCATTCTCTCGGTCTGCAGAAGTAAATAATTATAAAGTCTGAAGGTAAGACTATCTATGAGAGCTTGATAAGTTTACCCTCTCTCCTCCCCAATTAGTATGCTATTTCGCATTCTTCCGAGAGATTATTGTACTGTACTGTTCCTACGTAGATCTTTAGTTTCAACGCCAGAAAAACAGAAACATAGCGATTGTATAGAAGAATCTATCGTATGGTACTTACCTAAACTATCTACCATTTATATATTTAGGGTTAAGTCCTATCAAGAACTTAGCGATACGACACGAAACTCTCTGAATCCTCTCCATGATGTATGTGAGTTGATAGACGATGAGCGATGAGTGTGAGGGAGCAACTCTTGGCAGGTGCCGACTTCACCAGGGATCCGTTCGCAGTCCAAGAAATGTTTCGCGTCATCGTGCATGAGATATCAAATGACAACAGCGGCGGCGGCGTCGGCAAATATCGACGACGAAAGCCAAACATGCTGTGAACGCGACCACAATGGCATCATAATCGCATAACAAATTCTCTTACAATTCCAAAAACCGTGACGGACGACGAAGGCAGGGAGAGCGGCCTCAGTCTCAGCAGTGTCGACAACAGCACCAACAATGACGTAATTTTTGATACCATTCAAGAACGAGAGATTGAAAGTCGTACATCCTTCCAATCGACAGGTTGGCAAACAAGTACCCCTCTCCACAGTCGATTGGGCTATCGGTTTGACTTTGTCCTACTCAAAGCATCCGATAAGACCAGTCAGCTCCAAAAGACGTTCGCCTACCATCTCTTTGGTGAACGCTTGGTCATGTACAAGATGAATTTGACCAAGAACCAAGCAAATCTCCCCCAACGATATCAAGAACCCAATGGATATTGCTACGAGATTTTATGCTCCAAATTCGACAAGGAAAAACAAGAGAATATCCCGAAGGAGACGCTAACACTCTACTATGTCTTGGTTGAAGGGCGGAATATTCCCAAAATTGACCTTCAAAAAGAACTTGACAAGGTGGCGAGTTGGGGGAGTCTTCCTCCCCTCAAAGTGCCGCCTCGTTTGGAATTGTTGTTCAGCACTGCTGTCCAAGCCAAAGGAAATGATGGAATGGGGATCTTTCCTCATTTATCCACTAACGATTTTGAATGGATTCCTGAACAATCCAACGTTGGCTGTGGATTCATTCCTCGCAAGTATTTAGACCAGTTTCTTGGAACAACCATCCGAGGCACTCGTACCATTGCCCTTCAAGTGCGCATCTTTTCCTCTCAACGCGGTGTCTTCAAGGGAATGCTAATGGAAAAACCGGGCATTGACAAGATTCAATTGCCCCCTTCCATGCAAAAGGTAGTTGGAATCTCGTCCCACAATTCACTGGCTTGCCTGTTAATAAACAACATTTTCCCTTCCAATGTTCATCTGCAATTGGCCAAGCTCTTGGATGGAATGGGGAAACCACCCATGAGTTTTATCCCCAACAAACTCAAATGGATGATCACCAACCTTTTTCTATCCCTCGGGGTCTCAAAAGAGTCCATGTTAGACTACACATAGAACAGAGCCATCAGCCTCGAGGCAAGGGATTGTAGCATTCTCACGTCGTGGGAGTGGCTGATCCTACCAATGATTGGCACCAGGGCATGTGTTTATCACGGGAAGTTTGGGATCGGTAGCCGATTTGCTCGAATTGTTTGTTACACGATTCCCCTGCATGCAGCCCTGTGATGGGTTGATTCTGCCAGTTGTTTCTTCAAAACCGGATGAAATGGCGAAACGGGATTGGCAGTTTCTGTGTAGTCTGCCCTTTGGAGCAATTGTGTTTGCCAATGCATTGCATGAAGAGCCATCGCTGCCATCCATTTGCTCAAATGGCGATTTAGATGGCGACAATTATTTTATTTGTTGGAATGCTAACCTCCTTGGACAGATCCTGCCCGTGAAACCGGCCAAAGGGGAATACGATGATGGGATTATTGAGCAGCGACTGCATAACGGAAACTGGTTGCGCGACGCCCAACATGATTTGGTGGATGCCTTCCGCCTGGCTAGGATCTGCTCAAAAAAAGCTGATAGAAAATTGTGGAGCAAACTGTTCCGATGCCGATTCACTGGGTCGGGCGTATAAGGATTCTCTAGAAGTAGCCAAACATGGGAAAAAGGTACAACTGCCAAGTCACTTGTGGTATGTGCTTCCTGAATCGGTTCATTTTCTCTTTGTAGATGTTGAGTCTCCCCAGTGTCAGCTCCATGGCGATACGCAATGCCACAAGGGCTCCAATAAAAAGGCTCGAGCGCCTGCCTCCTCCTCTTGTACCTCAAACAGAAATTCAGCAACACCAGAACATAAAACCCATAGTGACCTAAAAGGACTCCAAGAAGGAACCTCTTTGGACATTACAGGAGGGGTTCACAGCAACAAGAAAGCTACTTTTATTAGAATCACGCCACAAATGGTCCGTGTCAGAATATCCGGATCGACAAAGGATACATGTGTCTCTCAAAGCATGTCCGCCCTACCAGTACTTTATTCTAGAGGCTCTCTTAACTATTTAGTTTATTTACTCCCGGACACTATAAGTGAAGTGTGCAACAGATGAAAATTGAAAACTATTATTAGTGTCCTGTGAGCGAGGTTTGAGTGTTTCGGTCGGCAGACGTCTCTTATTACAATAATATATTAGTGGACCCAAATGACCGCTGCATGCAGGGCACACCACAGTCATGTGGGCCAATAATAATGCCTGGTTTCCCTCCCGATCCATTCAGCCAGCAAAATCACCCCAAAAACCATCTTTGATATTCCACAATATCATCACATGGTTAAGGCAATTACATTCTTTATCTTATCCTCTAGATTAGTGTGTCTACCAATCAGTCTGACCCGGAACGTTCACAATTACCCGTAACACCAAATACCAGAATCAATTTTATGCACAAGCAGAAATACCCGTCTACACAAACTAACAACCCCCTCCTCTAAACCACACCTTACGCGGAAGCGTCGGTCAATATCTGCTTGAACGAGTAGGGAGAGAAGCGGATACCGTCGGCTTTGAAGAACTTGTTCTGGAACTCAACCCAGTGCAGACGCAGGGCGTGAAGGAAGCACTCGAGCACGTCCATCATGAGGAGCACACCGAAGGTGGTCCCCGCGAAGACGCCGTAGCCGATGAAGGTCGCGAACCAGTTGATGTTCAGGGTCGAGAGCATGGCCTTCTCCCAGAACACCGTCGCGAGCTCTGAGTGGGCGAGGGACAGCGCCCACAGACGCAGGTAAGACGCCGTGTTGGAGACCATCCCGAGAACGAACTCGATGGTCTCGATGGCCTGGTGGATGACGATCTCACCGAAGCTATGCTCCTCACCCTCGTCGTCGTCGTCGTCCCCGTGGCCGTGAACGGCGTGGGACGCCATCTCCTTGCTCATGAAGTAGGGCTTGGCGACCAGCAGCACGGGAACGGAGAGGCCGGCGATCGCGAGGAGGATGCCCTGCACGCCAGCCTGTCCCATGTACATGGGCTCGTCCACGTTGCCCGGCGACAGCGCGATGTTGATGAGCGATGTGATGAGATTAGGAGGCTGACACCCGTCGCCGCTGCCGCCGTAGTCCAGGGGGCACTTGTCCGCGAGGCTGTCGTTACCCTGGCAGACGTATCCCCACGGGGTGCAACCGTACCCGGCACCCTGGCATTGGACCCACTCGCCTTCGTAGTCCACGCTCCCCCATCCCGCACCGTTGGGGTCGAGGCAGGTGGCCGAGAGCATCCTGGAATTCCAGTTGATGCTCCACTTCATGAAGATGAGCACGACCATGTAAACGAAGAGTGAGCACGCGAACGCAACCATGGGGAGGAACTCGAAGAGGAAGTCGAGTCGCTGCCCGAAGTAGATCGCGTTGATCCCGCGTAGGCACGTTCCCATGAACATCTGGCTGATCCCGAATATCACCGAAAGCTTCATCTTGAAGGAGTTGAAGAACAGGAGCTCGTTCGCGGCGACGTGCCACATGGGATCGAGGCCGAAGGGGTAGACGGAATCGCCGTCGCCGTACTGCCCCGTCATCTCGGCGACCTCGCCGTCCTCGGGACTGTCGGAACCGAACGTCCAGCGCGTGCCGAAGAGGTTGAGGCCGAGGGAGAAGCAGTCGTTGTACACAAGGCCTGCGTACACAGCGAAGAATCCCATCATGACGATCATGTACCGCCCGGCGTGCAATCCCGCGGTCATCTCGTCGAGCTTCCTCTTGTCGTTCGCGTCCTCGTTCCAGAGCAGGTACAGACCCGCGCAGAATAGGAATAGTCCGTGCCCGATGTCGCCGTACATGACCCCGAAGAGGAAGGGGAAGGTAGCGGCCGTGAAGAGGGCGGGATTCGCCTCCCTGTACCTGGGTATGCCGTAGGTGTTCACGAACTCCTGATACCCGTACGTGAACTTGTTGGTTGTGAAGTGGGTGGGCGGGGTTGGCCACGGCTTGGGCACCTGATCGACGTGGCTGGGCATGTTGCTGTCCATGTCGCTGTGTGCGCGGTTCACGGACGATCGCACGTCGTCGAAGGACTCGGAGATCACCCACCCCTCGCCCCGTAGCATCCCCGCGACGTCGGCCTTGAACATGTTTAGGGTGTGGTACGTGGCCTTCTCCCTTAGCACGATCCACGTCCATCGCTCGGTGTGCTGCGCGAGCATCTGACAAAGGCGGAAGCGCGTGTCCTGATTCTTGAGCAGGACCGTGCGGGAATCGACGAGCTCCTGCGCGTTCTCGGTGAGCATCCTGTCCACGGCCGGGGCGTCGTCCATGTCGGGGAGCGAGTACCGATGAGCGAAGAACGCGTCGCATATCTTCTTGAGCTTCGTCTCGATGCTCAACGACTTGAAGAACACGATGAAAACGCACTTCTCCACGAGCGCGCCCGTCTCTGGGTCGGTGATCGGCTGCTTGATCGGCGCGAAGCGGACGTAGCAGTTACCGCGGGTGGCGCGGAAGATCATGCGCTCGAATCGGACCTTCTCCTCGGTCGACACCACGCCCGTGATGGAGGAGAAGCGCATGTCGAGGTCGAGCCCGCGGGCCTCGTCGTCCCCGCTCGCAAGGAGGGAGCCCGGCTTGGGCGTGCCACCCCCGCCGAGGCGAGACACGGCGAGGCGGGGGGTGTCGGTCATGAAGAACCGACGGGCCTTCTCGAGGACCTCCTGCAGCTCGACCTTCTCGTTGTACTCGCGCGTGAGCTTCTCGGAGTATGCGTTGAGCTCGCGGAGCTGGGATTCGTACCCTGATGAAAGAGGTGATGAGAGGGGGGAGGTGGGGGCGGATTCGCGTTTGGATTTAATAATTCATCAAGGAGGAGGAGAGGAGGAGGGGGTGGGGAGGGAGGGGGGCGTTCGAAAGAGGGGGAGGATGAGCGTCTTTGCCGCACAAAATAATCGAATAGACAAATAATTATTAACAAATGTGTATGTAAATAAACAAGGGACTCACCCTCGAGCTCCACCTCGAGGCTCTCCAGCAGCTGCGTCCCGCTCGCTCCCTTGGTCTTCCCCCCCGCGCTGAGTCCGCTCCCCGTCCTCCCGATGACCGCCGCGCCGCTCGTCTCTAGGAAGCTCTCGATGTCGCCGGCGGTCTCGAGGTTCAGTCCGAAGTTGTCGCACTCGTTCCCGAAGAAGCGGAGCTTTCGCTCGAGCTCGTCGCATCGGCGGACGAAGGACACGTACCGACGCTGGAAGGGCGTCAGGTCGGGGTTGAGGTCCGTGAACTGTATGGCAGAGAGCTTGCCGAGGTCGGCGAGGCAATCGTGGGCCGCGTCCTCGTTCACGATCAGGGAGATGTACTCCATGTGCTCGGAGCGGAACCAGCGCGTCATTTTTTCTAGTGGGCGATGATGATTATGATGATTATGATTATGATGATGATGATGTGATCGGGTTGCCTATTGTCAGCCCGCAATGGTGCCTTAGAGATTAAGGTGTTTTACTAATGTTGTTTGGTTAGGGAGTGGAGTAGCGCAGGCGTTGTTGCTGTTTTTGCTGTGTGTTTTTGTGTGTAGATAGTTCTTGCTGGCGGTGGCGTGGATCGTAGCGTTGGGAGTTCGATTTCTCATAATCGGAAAAATTGGTCATCAATATTTTACGAATTCCTAGTTGCGAACATCGATGGCCGCGAAAGGCTGGGATGGCTGGCGTGCGAGGAATAATAATCGTTTCGTCAAAAAAAATACTGGCTCCCAGGGCACCCAAAATACTTGATTAAGTACGATTTGCTAAAATAAGT
>JALLAZ010000737.1:0-12406 GCA_036939755.1 Stephanodiscus triporus | reverse complement strand
GGGGACGGTCCAAGCGTCCTCAGCGAGGGAGGCGCCGCACTCCATCGTCTTCTCGTCGTCGGGGACGACGATGGCGTCGGTTTCGTTCTTCCCGGCGGAGCCCCATCGTGGTGTTGAAGAAGGTGAAGTCTACCTTGGTCTTGATCTTGACAATCATAAAACCTAGATTTGCCGGGGCCATTCTCCCCTCTTTCGTTTTGTCCCCGGGCATAAACTCTTCCTAAACCTCTGCCAAAAGGCAAGCAATATCGTCTAGAGTATCAGTTTGATTCGCTACGTTGGGGGCTTGGAATGAACGCGCGCGTAGCATCAAGCTGCACATTGGAGACGGAGGGGCTCAAGGAGGCATCGTCCCCCTCCGCGTTGTTGGGATCGACACAACCGTCGTCCTTGCCCCCCGCTGAAGATTGCGGAGGAAGCGGCGGCTGGAACGTGAACGACCGCCCGCCGATAAGGATGGTGGTGGTCACCACCAAGAGATACATGGAGCAGCTCAACGACGAGTGGATTCCGATTATTGGAGAACAAAATATTGACGAGGAGGCACTAGGAGAAGGACAATTTGCCAGACTGATGGTTGTCGTTGGAAGAGCCTATCGCGAAGCGCATCCCGTGGTGCAGAGTGTTGTTGGCATTGGTTCCTGTTTTTTCGCATACGGAATTATGCACACACTTGACGGCTTCACCTCGAGCATAGCGTCTTTTTCGGTTATTTTAATAGTGGGCACATCGTCGCCCCACCTCACTGTGCCTGCTGGACTTAGTGCCTTTGCTATTCCTGCTGGACTTAGTGAATTTGCTATTACTGACAACATACCGTTGGCCTGGTTGACACTGCTGGGAGTCATTACTTCTGCCACGTTGCTGATTGCAGAGCGCTACAAATTTCTTGTTGGATACCCAGGACGGGGTGGGATACTTGAGTTCATTGCGAACAACATCACTATAATTATCATGATGGCGTCGGGATCCAATTCCTGGAATGATTTATACGGCTATAGCGGCCACCTTTGGAAAGAAGTTCTGACGTGGGAGCCTTCGATGGTATTGGTGCTTGGCAGTGTTGTGACTTCCGGCATTTGCGGTGTCTACCGAATCCAGTCTTGTGTACCCTTGAATCCCCTTTTATCTTTATCAGCCGTCGCACTCTTCTTAATTCTCCTTATCACTGCCACTCAATATCAATATGCTGACGAATGGAGTTCAGGAGTTGTCACTGGCGCCTTTGTCGCCATGGGTTCTATGGAAAATTTGCAAACACTGAGAGCGTTTGTTTTGTCGGGCTTTCTAGGTGGTACTCTGGTCGCTTTTCTTCACTTGTATTTCCAGGCGACATCAGTCCTTTTTGCGGATATGTAACCTATCATTGGATTGTAAGATTTGTCAACCAACTCACGTCCCAGACACCTAATATCCGCAATGAACGATGCAAACCACCAGGTGTGATATGGATTGATAAATCTCAGGTGATGACAAACGATAACGAAATAAATCAGGTGTGATATTCCTGTGCCACTCGCCAGGTGTGTATATATGACCTATTTTCCCCAAAAAGGAATGTTTTGACCCAGGAGAATGCACCCGATCGCCTATCTATGGCCGCCGGGCTTCAGGGGCACAGGTGCGACTACATGATCCTCAATTGTGGAGTAGGAGAGGCCGATGGCGCCACAATTTCGAATGAGGATAGCGGCGCAGTGAAGTACGATATGACAATAATCAAAAGCAAAAATATCTCGAGATAGTGGATTTTTAGACGCAGGCCAGACCCGGCGTTGTTAGGTGAATCAAAAGCGATATTATTTCTTTAATGCTTCCAAATCTTAATCGTCCTGTCCTTCGATCCGGTCGCGACGCTCGAGCCGTTCGGGCTCCAGTCCAACGCGTACACCTCGTCCTCGTGTCCCGGCAGCGTCTCCCTCGCGCGCTTCCCGCTCGGCACCTCCCACAACTTCGCCGTCGAATCCTTGCTCGCGGTCACGAGGTACCGCCCGTCGCTGCTCCACGCGACCTGGTACACCGCACCGACGTGCCCGGTGAGCGTCGAGACGAAGTCCCCCGACCGGCCGTTCCATACCTTCACCTTCTTGTCGAACGACGCCGACGCGAAGAAGCGCGAGTCCGGCGAGAACGCGATGTGATTCACGGCCTGCTGGTGTCCGGTGAGTCGCTTCACCGGACGCTTGTCCTCCGCGGGATGCCATAGCATCAGGGTGAAGTCGTCGCTGCCCGAGAGCAGTCGCTCCGGCTCCCCGGCCCCCTTGAACGAGGCGTACTTCGACACCGACGCGCGGTACGCCGCCTCCCTCCATTCCGCGGAATTTCTATCCCTCCCCACGTCCGCATCGCCAACGACCTTGCCGTGATGATCGTACGGTCCGGTCCGGCATACGTGATCGCACGACACCGCGAGGGTGTTCACGCGATGGCCGTGCCCGACGAGCGTCCGAACGAGCGCGCCCAACCGTCCCCTGCCGTCGTTCGCGTTCCAAACCTTGATCGTGCGATCGCGCGAGGCGGTGTATATCAGTCCCTCCCCGCCCCACTTCACGCACTCGACGCCGTCGAGGTGGCCTGACAGCGTCGCCTCGCACCTGCGCGTTCGGACGTTCCAGACCTTCGCGAGGCCGTCCTTCGAGGACGTCACGAGCCGCTCGCACATCCCGTTCGGCCCGCCGGGGGATGAGGAGGAGGAGGAGTGCATCGGCTCCCACGCCAATCCCGTGATCCACTTGGAGTGCGCCCTGATGCATCCGCTCCCGACCATCGTCCCCCCGATCGGGTCCCATATTATCAGGTTCCCGCGCCTGTCCCCGCTCGCGAACTTCGTCCCGCACGGACTCCACGACGTGCACAGCACGTGGTCGGCGTGTCCCCTGCAAGCGTGACGACACGTGCACGTGTTCACGTCCCAGAAGCGCACGACGGCGTCGCCCCCGCCGCTCGCCAGGTGTCGTCCGTCGGGCGAGTACGACACGTGCAGGACCGCGTCGGTGTGGCCCGGGAGGGTGTCCGTGCACCTCGTCACCGGACGCACGCGGAATATCGCCAGCGGTCGGAAGGTGAGGGACAGCGTGCGCTCCGTCGACACGTGCTCGCGATATTTCCTCAGGAACGAGCGCAGGGAGGGATAGTCGGTGATGTCCACCTCCTCGTCGATCGTCCTCGTCTCCACCTCGCCGGTGGAGGCGTTGGCCCTTCGCTCGGTCCTGACGACCCTGGCGAAGAACGCGTACGGCACGCGCGCCGCCGTCGCCGCGACGTCGCCTCCGCCGTCGTCGTCGTCGTCGTCGTCCCCCCCGAGCATCGAGCGCACGAGCGCGCCGAGCTCGTCGCATCCCGCGTCGGTGGGAACGTCCATCGCCCCGCCCACCGTGGCGCCGTCCCCGTCCGAAAATTGCACGACGACGTTCCCCGGCATCGCGTCGTCGTCGTCGTCGATCCCCCCCTGCACTATGTTCCCCTCGGCGTCGCGACGCGCTCGCTTGTACTTCTTGTGGGTGTTCGTGACGTAATACCCGCCGTTGCCGTCGGACGTGCGAAAGCCGTGATTTATCGGGTTGAGCGACCCGACGAGGGAGCCGCCGGTCCAGGCCACGCCGGACAGGTCCTTCGTCGCCGTCGTCGTCGACGTCGTCGTCTGGAGATGCTGCCGACCATCGATGGCGGTCATCGTCAACGTCGGTTCGTCCATGATCACGAGGGAGATAAAATTGGTGACGCGGGGGGCTCGTTGAAAAAAATGTAGAGTGAGAAATAAATGGGTGGTGGAATATTGTGGCGGGAACAAAAAGGTATATTGTCGAGTAGGTTGGACTAGGTACTCTGCCATACTCCTGGAAACATAACAATTACTCACTACTCTTTCTACTTACTTTAGATTAGTATGTACTCTCTAGAGAGCCTAGCTCGAAAGAACGCGACAGTTGGTAAGAAAGTCGTATTTAGTTTTCCTCTCCGCCCGGGATTTTTAGTCTGGGATCCATTTTCAAGGCGTCTACGATACGTCAATAATAATCTATCATCTCGCCCGTCTCATCGCCCCCCCTCCCCCCCCTCGCCGCTTGTGTGGGCATGGTGGCAGAATAAAAAAAGCAATACCATATGATTACAATGAGAGTCATGCCGTTGATGATTGCCAACGCCATTGCCGCCGCCGCATCCGCCGCGACGACGACGAAGACTACGACGACCTCGGCCATTTTCTCGGCCATCGTCTCGTCATCGCCGGCATCGGCGTTCTCGTCGTCGGCGTCGCGACGTCTCCGCCTACTCCTCCCTCGTCCATCCTCGTCATCTTCGAAATCTTCGCTGCCGAGGACAATGACGACGGGTCGGAATTTCTCGACCGGACGTCGCGACGGCGCGTGGTCGCCCATCGCCGAGGAGGCGGGCGACGGCGACGCGACGACGACGACGACGACGCAGTGGCAGTCGTCGTCGTCGTCGTCGTCTTCGGGGCATCGTCATCATCGTCCGTACGATCGCCGTCAGCTCCTCCTGCGGTTGCATATGACGCCGCCCAATTACGACACCGAGGGATTCCGGGACGCCATGCGCGGGGGTCAGGAGTACGTCAAGTCCCGCGGCGGAAGCGGCGATTCGGATGACAACGAACAACAGCAGCAGCAGCAGCAGCGTCGAAGGAGGGAACAACGACGACGGCGGCAACGACGACTGCAGCAGCAGCAGCAGCAGCAGTCCGACGCTGCCACCCCGTCAGCGGTGGCGGCCGATGTCGTCCCGCCGAGGACGATACCGTTTCCCAAGCTCAAGCCGGGGCGGGAACGGAACTACCGCCCCCCCCACGTCGTGTCGGCCATGCTCCAACAGAAGATATCAATGAGGCTCGACGATGACTACGAAAACAACGATGGCATCAGCATCGGCACCGGCATCGGCGGCGTCGCTGGCACGAACGTCAGGGACTACTGCGACGGCAACATGGAGGAGGAGCACTGCCTCGAGAATTTCAGGGACGGGAAGGAGAGTACGAGGTACCTGAACGTCGGCGGTCCAGTCGCCAGGGTTGTGCCAACGGGATTGGGGGGAGGCAGCGCGACCGCCGCGAGGATGGGATCGTCGTCGTCGCCCGCGGCGACGTCCCGACCTTCCGTCGCGTGGGCGAACGGGGACGACGACGACGAACGAGACGACGACGACGACGACTACTACGACGAGGAGATCGACGACTATGACGATGACGACGACGATGATGATGACAACAACGATAACGACGACGTCGACAACGAAAACGAATACGCCGACGGACCGAGAGGGATCACGGGGGGGAACGGGGGATTATCGTCCTCGCAATCGTCGGGCGGGGGCCGTGGGGGCGGGAGCGAGCTCTTCCGCGACGGTCGCGGGCGGTCGTCGGCGCGGGGCACGTCGCGCAGCGGCAGCGACGCGGGCGACGGAGGCACCGGCGCGGGCGGCGGCGTACTCCCCTCCCCCCTCCCCCCTCCCTCGTCGTATTCGTCGACGACGGCGGCCGGGGGAGGGGTCGACGACGACGGCACAAACTTCGCGGGCGACGATTATCGACGCGCGAGGACGAAAACGGCCAGGACGGCGGCGACGAAGAGTACGACGGCCGTTGGCAGGACGAGGAGGAAATCCGCCTCGCACGATCATGTCGGTGGTGGCAGCATGAGCTTTCGCGATGGGAAGACGAGGATGACCGTATATAAGGACGGAGCGTTCAAGGTCCGGCCGGTCGACGACGCGTCCGTGGATTCTACCGCTGAAGACGCGGAAGAGAAAGACGAGGAGGAGGAGGATGTGGAGGAGGAGGTGGGGCAGGAAGAAGACGTCGGCAGCGCAGCGCAACAAGCAATCGGAGAACTGTATCAGCAGCACTCGCGGCCTGTGCCGCCATCGTTGTCGCCCCCCTCCTTGTCGTCGTCCTCGTCCTCGAAAAAGCTGCTCTCCATCGATCCGAAATCCATCGACATCGTGCCTCTAAGCAAAGGCAAGGCAGAAGAAGAGGGAAAAGGAGGAGACATAACAACTGTGAGGGATCAAGACGATGTCGACGACCAAGGCCTGCGAGACTACTACTACAAGAGCGCCCCCCCCCCTTCTGCCATCCCCGATAACACTGCCGCTACATCTATCGCCTCCTCCCTGGGAGGGTCGGGGCCATTTGTGAAAATGTTCCGTGGCTCGGCACAGTACATCGCCAACCATCGCGGGACGATTGCGGTGTGTCACATACCCGGGGAACTCCTGTCATGGGAGGGTTTCCCAGGATTGATGGATGACATCGCTTTGACGTGGCTGTTGGGGATGAAAATCGTCCTCGTCGCAGGATGCCGACATCAGATTGATCTGCGCCTGGAACATATACACAAAGAAGACAAAGACGACGCCGAGGACGAGGGGGGAGAAGGGGGGCGTAGAAGTTGTGGCGATGATGGTGGCTCCGGCAATGAGGGAGACAGCGTGGAACAACAATTGGAGCAAAGTTTCGGGGGAAAGGTCATGATGAGCTCGATACGCGTGACGGACCAGGAGACTCTCCGCGTCGTCAAGGAGGAGGCGGGGTTTGTCAGGTTCGAGATCGAGCGACGGCTGGCAAAGAGCTTAAGATTGCATGGCGGTCTTGTCAAGGGGTCAGAATCTTTGGTTGGCAACGTGGTTTCGGGTAACTTCTATTCCGCTCAGGTAAATCATCCCATCTGTTTACTATTTATTTTTAGTCTTTATTCTCTGATTCATGCTGCTCAATACTTATATGATATTCATTAATAATTTTTCCAGCCGTTTGGAATTGTTGATGGAGTAGATTACTGTTGGACAGGTAAATCATACAATCTTTTTTCTATTTGGTTTCAGTCTTCTATTGATTGATCTCATTATGCTCAACACCGTATAGGATTCCCTCGAAAGGTGGAAGTCGAACGAATCCGACAAGTTCACGAGACGAATGATATTGTACTCCTAACCTCCCTTGGCGTTAGCCCTTCTGGCGAGATATTTAATGTCAACTCTGAATTCCTCGCGGCTACAGTAGCCGGAGCCATGAGCGCTTCCAAAATCATTTACTTCAACGTCCATGGCACGTCATTCCAGAACAAGCTCACCGAAAAACCAGTGCAAAACCTGCGGGTTAGTGATGCCAAGAACCTATTGGCACATTACAAGATGCGGATACATCCCAAGGGATTCGCACTCGTGGATTTGGACGAGGGGGATTCCCCACAGCAGTCGGTTTTACGCACGCCTGGGTCGATGGAAACCCTCATCAAGGTGGGCTATTCCATGGTCGCATTAGAAAAAGGTGTTAAGCGTGCTCACATCCTCGCTCCAGAGAATGGCGCGCTCGTGCAAGAGCTATACACTCGTGATGGGTGCGGAACTTTAATAAGTCGTGACATATATGAGGGCATCCGCCGTGCCGATGTCAGTGACGTTTCGGGAATATACGACCTCATAGAACCGTTAGTTCGAAGTGGCACGCTGGTGGAACGTCCGAAGAGCACATTGGAAAAAGGAATACTATCTTATTACGTCTACACGCGCGATGGATTAATTGTCGCGACGGGCGAATTGAAGAGGTATGAGGGCGGCTTTGCAGAAATCGGGTGTTTGGTTGTAAGTAGTGAATACAGACGTGGTGGGAGGGGTGATGCAATGCTTGGATACCTCGAGCGATTAGCTGTTCAATGTGGGGCTACAAAGGTTTTTGTTCTTAGTACACAGACAATGGAATGGTTTGTTGAGCGAGGGTTCAGAGAGGTCCCAGTCGAGGTAAGATCAGAATAGCATGATGCCTGTGATAGAATTTATTATGTTCTTGATCACATATTTGTCAAACTTCTGGTGCTGGTGCACTGGCGACAGAGCTTGCCACCAAGTAGACAAGCTGTATACAACAAGAAAAGGAAGAGTAAGATTTACATGAAGGAGATTGAAGGTGACAGAGATCTTGATGCAGCAGAATTGTGGTGGTCCAATAAAGGATAATCAAGGTGTCAGACTAGAAGCAGTAGCAGTGGAATGATGTCTTTCTTGTCATGCAATCTATCCATGTTGACGAGTGAACCACAAAAAGGTTTTGGACGGTGCTCAAAGCCTTCATGGTTTAGATGAAACTAAGAAGACTGGCCGCGGCAAAATAATTCTGAGTGGATTTAATACTTTTAGTTCCTATGATAGAATCGTATGCGGAGATGTCTTGTCTATAGAGTTTTGATGACAACAGGTCGTCCAAGGAGGAATTTGAGAGGGTGTTGAAACTTGAAGGGCGCGTCAGCTTTCAACTGTACGTCGCCGTCCCGAAAACGACGTCGGATGATGACAACAATCGCGGTATAGGTGATGATTCGGAGGTGAACGACGTGAGATTAATGATGTTCTTGCGACGATTGACGAGCCTGGCGGCTGCCAGAAGGACCTCGAATGATGATGATGATGATCGCAGGGGGGTGGGGGGGTCGCGGCGATGAGGACGGAGGGGGAGAGGGGGGGTATCGAGAGCAGCAGAAGAAGAAGGATGGGAGGGATGCACAGTAGGAGGTAAATCCATGATGAATTCAAATATTAGTTTTCTGAGAACATGTCTGCTTTATTTATCGTTAGACAACTCATTCCATCGACTTGCTGTGAAATGGTCGTCTGCACCTATGATACATTCGACAACGCTGTGGTGAACGCGATGGAAATAGAAAGTTTTTGATTGATATGTGCGAAGTGAAAGTATCTGGGATGGCAATCCGCCGCACCCCTGCTAAGGCAGCCATTGGAAAGAGGAACCTCCCCCTCCCAATGTGATCGACGTGTCGACAGTTGGGATGTCAACCATGTCCCCATTCACCGGCATCAACTCGACAAGATCACCCTCGACTTTGCCGATGATGCCAGGGAGTATGCGCTCATCACTGAGCGGATGAGTTTGGAGCAGATGGAGTTATTGGCTCGTGTAAACACCCACGGTAAGAAGCTCTTTGTGACGGGTGGGAGCCATGTGTGTTCGGATGACGAGTTGGCCGAAAAAGAACAGTTTAAGAAGACTCTGCAGCTGAATGCCGAGCTGGCCAAGAAGGGGATGGCAATTTTGGTGGAGAAGGCGCTTGTTTTGAATAGAAAGATTGTAATTATGTGTCGACAAAGGAGTTGGATGTATTGATGCAGTGGTGCGGTGTCAATAAGAAGGGGATGAAGAAGGCAGAGAAAGTGGCAAAGTGGAAGGCGATTCGTCTCTCTGGTATAGCACTGCTGGTGGTTCACAAATGGACAGATGAGGACAAGGAGCAGTTGACAAAGATCAAGAATAAGGAGGTTGACATGCCAGCGACCTATCTTGGTAGGTATGCTGCTCTTCAGAAGAGAAAAGCAGTGGCTGCTATCCTTGATTTTACTGACAAGGAATGGGAGGCATTGAAGAGGATGCGGGAGGCTGATGCAGTTGAAAGGAGCAGGGTCGCTGTTCTAAACAGCATTGACAACAATACTGATACTGGGGCATTGGGGATGGAGAATGACATGATTGATGGCTAATCTGGTGTGCTATTTGTAAATCATAGCAGAATAACAATCAACACTTTTTTGTTTTTGCTGTGTCGTAAGATATTGTAGAGCAACCCCCATACATAAGCAACGCCGGTGTGGGGATGATGTTGATTCACTTGGTTTAGGCACCACAATGATTTGGGTAATGCTAATGCTAGGGGCCATTTCTGCACCGCCCACACCATGATTGGCCAATTTTTCTGGCCAATGGTGCATCAAGAGAAGCTTATTTTGAGGAAATAGGCCTATATATAGGATTAGTACAATTTTGGAGAACAAAAGCTAAAGACGTAGTGTTGAGACACAGTCTCCCAGTACCACGCAGCAGCCATGCGTACGAGCACGCCCACAAGAATGTGAAGTGGAAAGATACAAAAGATTGTATCTTACCATGTCGACATCCCACTTCTTCTCCCTCGCCACACATGGCAACGTAGAGAGCTTTGGCTCATAAATTAATCAATATCTTGATTTCCATTGTCAAATCGGCTAAGTGATTAATTCATTTCACTATCGCCTCAAAATATTGATTAATTTATACAGGGGCAGTACGCCCTTCATCGAATGAAATTCGAAGTCAAAATGGAGCCTGTCTGCACAGTGCTTGTCGCCGTAGCTGCTTACATCGCTATTGTAGTGATCACGCTCGGCATGGGGGAACATGCCCAAGAGTCTTGGTTCCCGATCACCGACATATTGACAATCCTCACCATCACAATCTCCTACGTCTATTCCAAGTAAGTCGAACATGAAGGCCATTGTCAAAGAAGAGCGCAATGCCCCGAAGGTCACAGACGACGGAGGGGACAGCGGTCAAGGCAATCATCGCGGTTACCGTCGTGAGGCTCATCATTTTAATAAAGCTGCCGGCAGAGGGCAATCAGGAAATACTCCCAATGCCAAATACCCCACCCACAACAAGGAACTCCCCAAGAATCTCGTTTTCAACAAAACGGGCCATAACGATGCCACCAATTTCCAACGCACGCTCAAGGGTTTAGCTAATTTTCTACACACAACGTACAGCGCCGAAGTTGCAACTGCTATCCTCAAGATGCAGGCTGTCAATATCCCCCTTGAGGATGAGCCAACCCCCCGGGCGGATGCTGCTGGCAACAAAATCAATCTCATGCCCTGGGACATAAATGGAAAGAGGAGTACAACGCGCAGCTAAAGACCCTCAAGGTTTACAATGGCAGTATGCCCAATGCATATATCCATCTATACAATCAATGTTCAACGAATCTAAAAAATGATCTCAAAGCTGCCCCTGCCTTGCGCAGGTTGAATCCAACAAAGATCCTCTCGGCCTCCTGAAATTAACTCAAGGTTTGTGCTGTTCCTACGACTCCAAGACACAGAGTGTTATGGCGACGGTGGCCTCCCACAAGAAATTGTTCATGTTCTTTCAACGTGATGGCATGGACAATAGCTCCTATCACCACAAGTTTATTGCTCTGGTCGAGACCATCAAGACTTACGGCGGCCATGGCGCTATTGGGATCACCCCAACATTTGTTGCCCAGAAACCACAAGTCATGTACGCTGCCGGGACTTGCATTAATGCCGCCGCTCCCTCGCCCAACAAACTTGCCACTGCCAACTCTTCTGTACGAGAGGAGTTTCTTGCTGCTCTCATGCTGAGCGGGGCGAACAGGGACAGATACGGCGCTCTCCGTAATGAACTAGCAAACCAATTCACGTTTGGCAATGATCTATACCCCAAGTCTACTGACCAATGCCTCACCATGTTCAACCGTCGGGTCGATAACGTACCACGTACCCCCGTGGGCCACCCCGACCCCCTCCTGGTGAACAGCCTGCGCCCCAGGCAGATGAAGCACTTGTCTTTGCCCAAGGTACTGCTCCTACGAAGCCTACGATTGGTAAACCAAAGGCTGATGCGCCAGCATCTAAAAATTCCTCGTCTTCTGGTTCGGTCTCCCATGGCTCCAAAGTCAGGATGATCATCTGCAAGAATTGTGGCCAGCAAGGTCACATCTCCACGCACTGTCCTCAGCGCAATCCTCCTGACCAAATTCATGTGATGGCCACTACTCCTGATGACGCGTCGGTTTCCTCAGAAGAAGACAGTGTCATTAGTATGACCCAGACTCACGAAGCCATTGCTCCTCCTTCTCACGTGTCCTACGCTGACATCGTACGTTCCTCCGGACCTCCTACCCCATCACCATCTGATGCCATTCTTCTCTCACAGAAGACATCCACGCCCCGCCGCCCAATCAGCTCAGATCTCCTCCTCCTGGACAGCCAATCCACGGTTCACCTCTTTTCCCAACCTGAGCATGTCACCAACATTCACCCGGCTGCTACGCCTATCAGGGTTCATTGCAACAACGGTACAATGGACACAACCCAAGAGGCCGACATTGGTGACTCTCCAGTTTACTTTGATGCTAAGGGCATTGCCAATGTCCTCTCCCTCTACTAGCTTGGCCAGAAGTTTAAAGTCACCTACGACAGTAAAGATCGTGGGGGTGTCTTCAAGGTATTCGCTCCAGCGGGGGTGATCGAATTTTCTCCTACTCCAAATGGTCTCCACGTTCTTAATCTCAAGGATTCTCCTGACGCCGCCTACATTCTTGTCAATGATGCATCCCTTGCCTATGGCAAATCGCCTGTCTCGACTGTTCGAAAGAATTATGAAGGCTTCACCGAACGCCAGGTTCAACAAGCTACACGCGCCCGCCGCATCATGGGTATGATTGGCGCCCCTACTGAACACAAGTATCAGTCCCTGGTATGTAACAGCCTCCTCAACAATTACCCCGTCACCAACTCTGACATCTTTAACACTCATACCATTTTTGGTCCACCTCGCCAACCTCAGAGGTAAGATGGTACGCCACAAACCAAAACATGTCAATAC
>JALLAZ010000736.1:0-22663 GCA_036939755.1 Stephanodiscus triporus | reverse complement strand
AGCTCTACGCTTATTATTTTTTTATTTAGAAAAAAATCAAAATGCGGCCTGCGCGCGAGAGTGTTGGTGGCAGCATGAAAGTGAGTCGACCTGCCCTACAATATCTAAGTGGGTAGATATGAGGTCGAAACCAAGTTGCCATTGGAGGTCAAACGTACAGTATTATGCGTCTGTCCTTGATCCACTAGAGTTGTAGCGTAAAGATACTTTTACGCTCACTTCACCACCACCAGCACAACCCTCTGATCGCAGACTGAGCTCCACGTACGAATCTATGAAGAGTACAGTTGTAAAACTCAGCTTGTGTCGGGTGGGTGAAGACGACGAACAACACTCTCTCTAAGGAGAGAAGGAGATAAAGAAGTTTCGTCCTCGGCCGAGAGATAGGATTACGACTTATCATGAAGCTCTTATTTTCGTGCATCATCGCCCTAACAACGGCGGCGGCGTCACTGGCGTTTGTCCCACCAAATCCTCTCCCATCAATTGCACCCCGCACGATGGCATCGGATCTCCAAGGTGCCATTTCCAACAAGAAGTCCACTCTGATTCCAATGACGGTCAGTGATGAAGATGGCGTCGGAAGTAGCTTATCAGACAACGAGCTATTGGGCCGCCCCGCACGTCCAGGAAGGCCTCTCAAGGTAGCCATCGCCGGCGGTGGCGTGGGTGGCCTCACGACGGCGCTCTGCATGCTCAAGAAGGGATTTGACGTCACGGTCTACGAAAAGACCGCGGCATTCGCCCGATTCGGGGGTCCTATCCAATTTGCTTCCAACGCCTTATCCGTAATTAGGGAGATCGACGAGGGTTTGTTCGATCGCGTCATGGAAAAGTTCACCTTCACCGGAACGAGGGCCTGCGGGATCAAGGACGGTCTACGTGCCGACGGGAGTTTCCGCATGACTAACGACTCGTTGGATTACCTGTGGAATCCTGACGCTCCCGCCGACTGGTTCGTCAAGTTCCCGTTGAAGCAGTGCGCCGATCTGTTTGGATTGCCCTACACTGGCGTCATCGACAGGCCTGACCTACAGGAAATATTGATAGATGAGTGCAGGAAGATCAAACCCGACTTTATCCAAAATGGGAACCCAGTCAATGGATATATCTCGAAGGGGAAGGGTAAAGGCGTTACTGTTAAACTCGAGGATGGATCTTCTGTCGATGCGGATATTTTGGTTGGCAGCGATGGAATATGGAGTTCCGTCCGCGCTCAGATGTATGGAGAGGAAATTAAGAAGAGCTCGAACGATGGGCAGAAACGCCAGGGATGTACATACAGTGGATACACCGTCTTTGCAGGCGAGACCGTGTTTAAGACTGATGATTATTTTGACACGGGGTACAAGGTCTACATAGGGCCAAAGCGATACTTTGTAACTTCCGATGTGGGAGGCGGACGAATTCAATGGTATGCCTTCTTTGCCTTGCCACCCGGAACAAAGAAGGCACCCAGTGGCTGGGGGGGGAGCGAACGCCTTGACCAAGCAGATCCAGAAGAAAATCTTGTAGATTACATAAAATCATTGCATGAAGGATGGAGCGATGAGATCATGGCAGTCCTCGATGCAACATCCCCTGATAGCGTCGAACAGCGCGACTTGTACGACCGTTCGCCTGAGTTGTTGCGAAGCTGGGCTGACGGCAATGTCGTGTGTATCGGCGATGCTGTCCATCCTATGATGCCAAATCTTGGCCAGGGAGGATGCCAAGCGATAGAAGATGCCTTCATACTCTCTGACACGTTGGAGGCCTGCAAGTCTACCGAGAAGCTCGAGGACGCCTTGCAGGACTTCTACAAAAAGCGCATTGTCCGCGTTACAATTGTACAACTCCTCAGTCGGCTAGCAAGCGATTTGATCATCAATGCATTCGATACGCCGTGGAGTCCTCACGACGACCTTGGCAAGTCTTGGAAGAGTTATCTCACCTTCTTTTGGAAGCCTATTCTTCAATATGCCATCTTCCCTGCCCAATTCGCCTATCTGTATTCGTATCACCCCACTGGAAGCATGGGAGGCCTTCCCGCGGCGCTTGAGGCAAAGTGGAGGAAACGGCATGAGGACAGTGCAGAGGCGGCATTCATTAGGGTATCAGAAGATGGACAATATGTTGCAGCGCCTTCGTTCTTCAAAATAGCAGAGCAACCTGAAACTGTTTTGGCCGCTAAAAGGAAATGAGATCCCATTGCAGCATGGGACAAAAATACAACTCAAGGTATTATCTTTCATCCTTGAATTGAAGCATTTGCGACTTGCTAACCTAACTATTTCAACTTGTTACGTGGGTTGACGTAGCAATGTAACTAAATCTAGAACAACTTGTTTGGAGGCTGATGTGGGGATGAAGAATAGCGAGAGACCGCCCTCTATTTTCCTTTACTATCCTCCTACAGTCCCCCACCCACACTCAACTCCAGTGCGATTATGTCTGAGCAGTTTTCACTTTTCGTGTTTTCATTCAACCACGATTCAGTGTGACAATAAGGACAAAAAATCTCGTTGCTAAGTGCATTAGTTTTCAAGGAGCCATACCCCAGAGATAGTGCTACAAAACAACTTCTCTAAGTACAGTTATCGACCACGAGATGATGCTACTAGAATTATCGCTTTCATACGTCCACGCATATTTACTGCTGGCCTAAACAGACAATCCATCCGGGAGGAAATATACGTGAGTAACAAAACTGATTATGACATCATTATTCACTCTCTGATTCACCTTGCGCATTTATTCTCGCAAGCGCTGCCATCCGAGCCTTTTCCCTCCTGTCCGTCAAGGAGTCCTCTCCTTTTGCGCCGGCATTACTGCCTACCCATGACCCCAATAAGGGAATACCGCTGCGCCTTTCTTCCGAATTTCGCGACCCTAGTACTGTTCCTGATCCTGTGAATGCTGCCTTAGTGGACGATCCTGAACCATCTTCCTTTTTGTCTCTACCAGGCCGCCCGAATACTTGGAACCCAGAAGAGCCAGATTCGCCTCCGGCATTTGGGCCAACAGGTGCCTCTTCCAACAATTTTTTGGGAAGTAAACAAGAACAGCATACCCCGAAGTCGGCGAGTCTATTCACATGACCCGGAATAGCTCGCCCAAGGAGTCGCCACACTAAGGCATTTGCAAAGTGATTGCAATTTCGTCGGATTAGATTGTATCGATCAGGACCGAAATCACCTCTCAGATCTGGGCATTGCCAAGGTGCATGTTAATGATTGAGTATTGATGTGACAAGATAATTCGTCCAATACCGATAAATTGCCGATAAACCATTAGGTGCGAAGATTAGAATGAAATCGTCTCACCAGATATAGCCGATTGCAACTCCGACGATCCGCCATCGAACGCTCCCAATTCAATGGACTCTCGAAACTTAGCTCCTGGTGCATCCTTGGGAGAAGAATCAAAAATACCACCCCCACTCGCAAAAGAGTACTCTCTCCCTAATATCTCGACACCACTGTGGTGGAGGCCCATGCCAATACTTTGTACAGCAATGGTGAGAGAATAGATCAGATTCGTTTGACAAGGGAACAACATACCACAATCACCCCCCCCCCCCCTTACCTGTACAAACAATCATTGACCGAAGAAAGATCATAACTAACGATTGTGATAATTTATCAGTGCAGATCGGAAAGAATGCACTGGTAAGTATTCAACGAGATATTGTTGACACTTGACACCATTTGTTTGCAGTCCAACTTTCAACTTACACATTCAGAATAACCTGGATAAGAAAAGAAAATTGTCAATTTGTTAGCATTTTGGAAAGATGAATTGGACGTTGCGATAATCCACCGCGTAATCGCATACCTTTGTTCCCTGGGGAAAAAAAAAGTCGCCCAGAAAAAAAGTCACAACGAGCGAATGCGGTGTAAATAAATTAATGAAAAGGTCTCAAATGTCAACAAAGCAATCACCATGCGAGTTCGCCCTCCATCATAACCACGCCCCCCGAACGACATGTTTATTTGGTGGGCTCGATATCTCACAGCAGAACCGATCGAATTCTGCGGACTAGGTGTCTACGTAGACCCCTGTACAAACTCTACGTAGAGTATTATTAATAGGTCCCTACGTAGAGTCTAGTACTAATTCTACATGTGGCAAATCGGTCAGGTTTCCTGGTTGAGGCCCAAACAAGACACAATGTTGACTGAAGATAGCTCCGTCAATTTTGGATTTGAAACAAAAATCTAAGTGGCAGACCTGTTTCAAATATATATATATATATATATATATATATATATATTTAGGTTTAGGTTCCTATCAATAGACCATTAATGAGAGGAACTGTGGGGTTGGGAGTAGGGGGGAGAGCAGGGTGGTCAATGAATCTACGCCGTGCGTAGCAAAATGAATTGCATAGGCTTTGATGATGGTGAGTCCGAATTGTTGGAGGGTGTGAATGGTGGGGGTGGGGGCAGAGTATGAGTGGCTGTAGAAGGCGCGTGTGTTCTGGCGAGGGTCCAATTGTGGTCAGCGAGTTTGAGGACACCTTTCGGGCTTGGGAATGTGGTGATCTTGGAGTACATCAAGGTTGCGTTGGGTTTAGTAGGTGCGAATGATATCAAGGTTGTGGGGTTGGTGTCAAAGAGGAAGGTTTGTAGGAGCGGGCCGAAGCGCCCATGTGGGTCAAGAGTGAGGGGGATGAGGACCATGTTGCGGTTGTGTAGGTCACCGATGACAGTGTCGCCGATAGTCATGGTGCCTGTCGTTTGGTCGGTTTTGTTGTCACGTCCGAGCTTCTTTTTCTCATATTTCTGTAGATGTGAATTGGCATTGGCCGTTAATATTGTTGTAACATCGTGAGAGGTAGGGTTGAAGGAAGGGTATGGTGGGGGACTGGTGATGGTGACATCGAAGCCAACGGTGGTGTAAGGGCATGCGTGGTTGATGAGGGGTGGTGAACATGGGTCTGGATTGAAGGAGAGGTCAAATGGTCGTGCGTGTGGGTCAGAAGGGAGGAGGAGTTGTGGTTCAATGTCAACGGAAGAATTCGGGAGGAAGTATCCGGCGGTGGTGAGGAGGGGGCCAAGGGTGGCCGCAAATCCGTCGCCAGTGAAATTGTGGGCGGCAATCTTGTTGATGCGTCGACAGTGGAAGATGTGATCACCAAAAGGGTCATTGCGTTGTCCACATGGGCAGAAGGGTTTGTCGGTTGCGTCGATTAAGGGGAGGCGGAGCTTGCGTTTGAGGACTGGGAGGAACATCCAGGGAGGTAGTCGGTTTTGTGGTAGGCTGCAGCAGAGGGAGATGAGGGGGTATGATGTTTGGGGGGAGAGAATACTTGGTAAGAGATGGAGGTGGTTGAGGGTGGTGTTGTAGAATTCGTGGTGTAGTTCCGTCCAGAGGTAAGTGCTGCAGTGTGTTTTTATGCGGGAGCGTGCGCTTTTTTCGGAGACAGTAGTAAGGAAATGTTCGATGCGTTCGTGGGTTGGTGTGGAGGGGGCGCATACAATATGCGCAATCGGCGGGAGGAGTAGGTGGAAGCATTGTAGGATTTTGGAGGTGGGGTTGGTGGATTGGTCAAAGAGGTTGCGGAGGGATTGGTGGAGTTGGAAAGGAAGGAGATCGCGGTGGATGCAGAAACTTTGTTGTGCATTGCTTGTGGCGGCCGTCATCGTGATGACGAAGTCAGGTGCGGCGTGGGTGCGGGGGCAGAGGAGGCCGAGGCCGCCGGAGGCTAAGCCAAGTTGGCTGATGAGGATGGCGGAGGGTGGGATGATTGGTTAATTGACGAGGGTGGTGAGGAAGTTGGATATGATGGTGTCGATGTCGGAAGTGAGGGGACCATTCCATTCTTCCCAGGTGGGGTTAGAGTCATGGAGAGGGAGGTTGTAGAGTATGTCGGAAGCAAGAGGTGTGGGAGTTTCTGGAGGAGGCATTGTGAGAAGAGGCGGAGTTGGGTTTGTTCGTCGGTGATGGAAGCGGTGAGGGACAAGATGTTGTCCTCCACGGTAGAAACGCAGGTAGAGAAGAGGAGATGTCGTTGACATAGCTAAGTATGTGGGAGATGCCATCAAAGCCATCATTGCTGGGGTCGCCGGAGGCTAGTCGTGTGGCTGCACGATCACGTAGGAGGGAGTCGAGTGGTTGGATGAGGCGGGCGACGACGAAGGAAGCGAAGAGGGGCGAGAGGGGGCATCCTTGACTGACGCCTTCTTTCATGAGGAGGGTGCGCCAGGTGCCATCATTCCATTTGTGGTGGACGGTGGTTGGGTGTTGTTAGAAAAGTGTGGTGAGAGGGAGGAGTTCGGGGAAGGATGTGGCAATAATGTTGAATTTTTTTTTTGGGAGACACTGTTGAATTGGTTGGTTAAGTCGAAGAAGACGGCTGCACGGGAGGGGAGGGCATTGGTTTGTTGGGGGGTGTCGATGAATTTCTCGATGGAGAGTTGCATTGCTTTAATGACGAAGTTGCTGCCATTAGGAATGCCGACCGCGTAGTTGAAGGGGAGAAGGTGGGAGGCAAACCTGTTGCGGAGGGTGTGGGCAACGTGACTTGTGATGAGGCGGCGGATGGCAGTAGGAATTCCGAGGGGGCGGAGTTTGGTAGCGTCCGTGGGATCTTTGTGGAGACATTACAGGTAGACGTCAGTAAAATAACGTTTGATAGAATCTGGGAGTTTGTTTTGATAGATCAGGTCGAAGATGTAGTGTAGGTCCAGTTTGATTGTGGGGATGGGTTGTTTGACGAGCGTCATGAAGAGGTCGATGGAATCGGCGTTGATGCCGGCGCCTTTGTTCTTGGCCACGTGAAGGATGGTTTTGCAGATGTCGCCAGGGAGGGAGAATGATTGGGGAGGGGCAGATGAGTCAGGGTGGGGGTGGTGTCGTGGGGGGACAGGTTTGGTGCATAGTTTGTTGACGTGGGAGATGTTATCGGGGCCAATAGTCGCAATGGATTGGGAGGAACAGGCCAGGCCAATGGCCTTCGGGTATTGATCGTCGTTGGCCGCGAGTTGGGCATTTCTGTTGGTTCCAACATGGGCAGGGCGTGTATTTTGTCTGAGATGTCGGACTTGCATCGCGGAGTTGAAGAGGAAAGCAATATTGCCAGAGAAGGCCACGTCAATGCGGTTGTGGATAGTGCTGTGGATTGAAGATTCAGAGCGTTGTTGTTGAGTTGAAGGCGCAAAAATGAGCATGTCGAGGTGGAGGAGGAGCCACCAAAATGGTGCAGAATCGTCAATGGAAGTTCAGTTGGTGTTGGCTGTGATGATGGCCCGGATGACGGCAGCTTGGAGGTTGCTGAAAGATGATTTGTCGCGGGAGCGGATCAAGTGTCGCCAGGTGGTGCGGAAGTCGGGGGGTTCGTGGTCGTAGACGGAATCAATGAAAGAGAGTCTGTGGGCCCAGTGGTTGGCTGTATGGGGGGGGAGTGAGAGTGGAGAAGGTGAGATGAGATGTCAAAAGGGGTGGAGGGAGGGTTGGTGGGGACAGGCGGCCGGGATGGGGGGGGAGGGTGGATCGTGATGCAGTGATCCTGAAGGGCACGCAAGGAGGAGAAGAAGATTTTAGGGCTGGAGGGGCACGATGACGTACAGCATGTGTAGATGCCGGCGGCGGCGCATTGTACGTGGTTGACCAGGTGGTGGGTGGAAGAGTGGGAGGGTGAGTGGAGGTGTCAAATGAGGGTTGTGCAGGTGAGGAAGGGGGCTTGGTTGCCATCAATTGAGTGGGTACAGCCCCAGATTGGGCAGAAGAAATCAGGGTTCATGGTGATGAGATGGTGTCGCAGGCTGGAGTGCAGGTGCTTTAGAGTTCATAAAACATTGGGAGATCAGTGGAAACAGGGAGGTTGTAGTGGTGTCGGGGGATGTAGCGATCATGGTGGTAAGTTCTTGTTTTCTGGATTTGGGGCAGAGAGAAAAGAGTGGGAGCCATGCTGGGGATGTGGTCGGGTCATATGTTGGGGTGGGAAGGGTGGATGTGTGGAGAGCGCAGTTGGACGGTGCGTGAGAAGATCGATGGGAGAGAGGAAGATGTGAGGACGATGGGAGCAGCAGCGGGCCCAACCAATGGCATAGAGAGTAGATGAAGGGAGGGATGTGAGGAGGTCGAGGTGGAGGTGGTGGCCGTGGGATTGAGCCATGGCCATGCCGGCGGAGTCATGGCTGAAGATGTTAACTCCGCCATTGTAGAAGGGGCAGGTAGTGACGCGGCAGTTGCATGGAAAAAGTGAGTACGGATCAGGGTCTTTGGTTGTATCAATGTCGGAGGGGGAGGGAGGTGCCAGGAGGGAAGGGACGGGTGTTGGGAGGGAGAAGCCGAAGGTTGAGTGGATGAGAGTGATGGTGCATGGAGTAAGGGAGGGGTTGAGGATTGTAATGAAGGCAAGTTTTTTGTCGATGATTTTCATGGATGGGAATGAACTGAAGGCAATGGCGTTGGAGATTGAGTGTGGCGGGATGGAGGCGGTCGCAAGGGCCAAGGTAAGTGCGGTGGAGATGTCGGGTTTGGTGGACTGGAGGCAGGTGTTGAATTGGACAAAGTCGGGGGAGGGGTTGTCAGAGGTAGCGGACGAGGAAAGGCTGGATGTATCGCGGGTGCGTTTGAGGTGGGGATGCGAAGTTGGAGGTGGGGTGGTGGAGTTCATGTTGAGGTGAGCAGAAGCGTGGGAGGCAAGGTTGTCATCATTTTTGAGGAGGTCACGGGAACGGTCGGAAGTGATGGACATGTCGGACGGTGGGAGATCGTATCTACTCTCTACACTTCTAAAATGTGCGAGGGAGAAACACAAAACACCAACACAACGATCGCATCGTGATTCTCATATCATCCCTTACGTGAACGTGCAATTGTTCACTCAAAGTTGCCTCAAAGGCGATCACATTATCGAAGGGGAAGAGGAGGTAGTGTACTCGTATAGCCCAAATCTTGTCTCGAGAGCAGTCCATATCATTCGTAACCCTTTGGACAATATCGTGTCAAGGTTCCACTTCACGCACGACACTTTTGTGAAGGAAAACCAAACAAATATGACTGCAAAGTACACGAGCACAGAAGCCGGCTTTCGATCTTTCTGCACGTACATGGGTGAAAGTTTTCACGAAGAAGGGATGCTACATGAATTCTACCGTGACTTGTATGAAGAGTTTTACAGCATACCGTGTTTTAATGATTTTTTCAAGTACATTCAATGGCACAAACCACCACAGAGGATCTTCGCCTACCAACAATGATCATTCACTACGAAAATCACATGACTAACTTCGACCAAACCGAAGATGCTCTCCTCGATTTTCTTGACCATGATAAAGTCCATGAGCCCCCTCTATTTCAGGTCGGGAAATCATATAGAGAATACTTCACAGAGGAAGAGATTCAGGATGTTTCTAGAA
The DNA here is from genome assembly GCA_036939755.1 of Stephanodiscus triporus. Classification (NCBI taxonomy): domain Eukaryota; phylum Bacillariophyta; class Thalassiosirophyceae; order Thalassiosirales; family Thalassiosiraceae; genus Stephanodiscus; species Stephanodiscus triporus. The sequence continues at coordinate 13,313 of JALLAZ010000736.1, read as the reverse complement.
TGTTCTCAAAACTCGCACTCGAGAAGACATGGGATCAGACCAGACATTATTTTGTTCAGTGATTCACGAGCATATTTCAATTTGGAGCTCGCATTCGGGCGTGTTAAATGAAGCAATATCGGTGGAAGTTGTTAGTATACTTATGCTGCACTTAACATGTCAAAAAAACTCTTTCTTGCTGCAGAGTGTCTCATTTGGATATGGGGAGGTCGACATCGCCTAATCTTTCGTTCCAATTTTACGCATTCCAAAGCCCCGAATCGACACATCTCTTCATGTGATATTCTACCTCCTCAGGAGTCATCGCCCTAAGCGCAGCCTCCAACTTCTCCTTCTCTCTTGACTCGAACGCCTCCTGCATCGACTCAGGTAGCGATTCGAATACCTCCAGCGGATCAAGTCCACCGGGCCCCAACCTCTTCTCTTTTGGGATTTCCGACACGTCAACGGCCTCGCCTTGCTCTTTCATTTCCCTGGCGCGTTCCTCGTCTATCTCCTTCCTCTTTTGGACGGCGCGCACTTCGATCCGTTGCACGAACTCGTTCACGCCTGCCATAAAGCCTTCAAACAGCTCCTTATTCTCCATGCGTTGGAAGAAGGGGTGGATGACATTTCCGGGATGAAGCTTGAGACTTTTGGCGAGCTCAGCGATGTTGCTGATGATTTGACTCTGTCTGGCGACCAGCTTCATCTTCTCGTGATAACCATTCATTTCATCCTCGAGACTTGCAAGTAGTAGGTAATTGGAGGCATTCTCCTGAAGGAGGACATCACCATGTTGCAGGAGGAACTCCTTGGATCTGTCCATACTTTGTATGGCCATAAATTGCTCCACCACATCAGCGTATTTTTGTGTGAATTGGTGATAGGAGAGAAAGGAGACACTGACAGAGTTGGTGGGGTCGTTCGGCTGGGGTTGCAATAACGGAAGTTTCATAGCCTTGCTCTTGGCGTCAGCAGGCGCAGGACTCGGTTTCGACGCAGCCGTTGCTTTTTTGGGGCTATCGTCAATCGTAGCTGCTGACATTTTTGCTGTTGACGTTGATACCCCCTCCAACTCATCAGGAGACTGGACCTCCAAAACCTCGCCCTCTGAGCCAAGCTGATGGAATGCCTCCTGTCCGACGATGGCAGCTTCTTCCTCATCGGCATCAACAGCCAAATCCTCCTCTTTGGGGAGGGCAAACCCAGTCTCCGAAAACTTATTTTCGCTCACTTTCTTATTCACAATCGTCCTTTCCTCCGTTACGTGACACATGTTATCGACATTCCACTTTTTGTTCTTCTCGTAATGGTCCAATTTTGCCTGGTTGTCTTTAATGGCATTTTGGAGCGCCTTCAATTCGGATCGAAGTCCATCGAGATCTTCGAGGTCGTCATCGGAGTCCGAGTCGTCGCCATCGACGGCGGATGCTTTGGAGAGGATTTTATTGATTTCTTTGACTCGAAGGTTGGCTTTGGCCATCTTGTTCCATCGGCGTTGGCAGCACAGTGATAAATTATTAGATGAATTCACATCGATTATAAAATTTCTTAGACAGTTTAGGCCCCCCACGCCCAAATGCCATCCATCTCCGGTGGATTTACGAAACACTCACCTCCTCATTAATCTTCTTCTTATCCTTCTCCTCCTTCTCCTCCCTCTCGACGCGACTGCGATGTTTCAAGCGGAACCATGACTCTTTATCAATGTTGGGGTGGACATCGTCCTCGTCGTCTGAGAGCTCGATGTTGTCCCACTTAGAGTAGTTGAATCCTTTACTCATGGTGATGTATTCGTTCCGGGAGGGTATCTCACAATGGATGGGAGTTCTCTGGAAGATCGAGAGAGGAATCGTTCGATAGGTATCTATCGTATCTACCTACCCTTATCTACAATAAGTATGCAAGTTCCGGAATAAATTCCGCCCTGCGGATGTTGAACCACAAAATCCGTTTCGGAGGCCAACACAACATTATTTTTTTACTCTTCAGGAGCTAGCAGCAGATCGGCGATAAAATAATAAACCCCCGAGGATGATGTCCGCCACAGCCCTCGCCCGCCGAGCCCAGCGCTCCCTCCTAGCCCTGCGGTCCCTCTCCTCCTCAGCCGCCACGGCGCCCGCGCGCACGGCCCCCTCCGCCAAGGCCCTTGCCGTCGCAAAGCACGACGCCGAATACGACGAAAGCAGTTCCCACCTCGAGGGGGTGAAGTCGGAAATCCAGAAGTACCGCGAGGGGCTCCTTGCCATCGATCCCCACGCGGTGTACGCCGTGACGACGCCGCTGCCCGATCCCGTCCTACCTGAGAACAAATCTGAGGTCGCGGCGCTCGACCCGGCGTACAGGAATCAGATCCCGCTCAACCCCGACGGGACGGAGAAGTGGGTGGTGATCAAGCAGGTCCAGTCGAAATGGCCCGTCCAGGCGCCGCTATCCAAGGAATCGCCGTGGATCATCTCGTTCCAGGATTTGGGCGAGACGGGGGAGACGTGGGAGAACCCGCTGATGGGATGGGTCTCCAGCGCCGATCCCATGGCGAGCAACATGCAGCTGCAGATGTCGTTCGATACCGCTGAGAACGCCAAGTACTTCGCCGAGAAGCGCGGGTGGAAATTCATCATCGAGGCGCCAATTATCCGCAAGGGGCGCGACGACGACGCTCAGTATCAGGACGTCTTCCTTCCCCAGGCCGTGGCTGGGAAGGTTAAGAGGGAGGGGAAAAAGTGCGATCACTGGCACCGCGAGGCGTCCGGGGCGAGTCATTACTTTCGTCCGCTCAAGTATCACGGGGGGGAGACGGTGAGGCAGCATGGTCCCAATGTCGCGGCGCCAATTGCGAAGGACGTTGAAAGCTTTTACAAGATGAGGTAAAGTTATGGTTAAGTGGGGGGGGTGCTGTCAGTGTTTAAGATATTGTTTGTGACCAATCCAGATGGAAAAGGGAATCAATGACACATATAAAAGTAAACTTAGGCAAAACAATCACAGAGAGAGTGGATTCGCTGAAGATTTCTAGGTATGAATGTTGTGGCAGGCAACATAGTCAACCCTCCAAGGAACATGCTAAAATAGTAGTGTTGTATGCAACACAAAAATTTTCCGGTACGGGGACTCGAACCCCGGGATCCTGCGTGAAAGGCAAGTATGTTGACCACCTACATCATACCGGAGCCTATTTCTTAACTAATTAAAAATATAATATCATAATGTTGCAAATTGGAGTCTTGTACTCATGGTCGCGTCTTCACTGCCGACCACTTACGATTATCCCGCCCGCATTTCATCTCCTTCACAGCATTGGTGTGGTAGATGATACCAGTTGGGCGGGTCAACAACTTGGAAGTGCGAAGTGCTGCCGCTGCCGCTATTGATGCCGTGCAATCAGAATATGACGAAAAAAAGAATCGCATTATTAAATGTTGTGCTTCTTGTAGACAAATGTCACTCGTTCGACGCCTTTACGTCGACAAACCAGAGATCCCATCTCCCAATGGTCAATCGAGTCGAGCCACTCACATCCTACGGCAAAATTATTTCACGAAAAAGCGACGGGCAGTACAAAACTTATTCCTTTGACGAATGGGACGAAGAAGGTCATTGTGGACGGACCAATGGAACGATAGAAAAACAAAAGAAAGACGGATTCTTTGGTCCATCATCGGCGCTTCTTCGTGTACGATCTGCAATCAGATCAACATTTTTGCCATCCCTTACCGGCAGTCCAGGCGAAGACAGCAAAGGCAAACATCAGCTCGACACATTACGGAGCTCGGGATATCTCAGCTATATTTTGTACGATAACATCCAAGACCTATCCACCTCCCTTCGTTCCGTACTCGCCACGCAACGTATCCTGGAGGGAGTGGGCGTCGGTCGTGCTGGTGCTACCGCACTCTCTGCAACTTTGAACTTTCTGATTCGAGACGGTTGCGGTATGGTTGCATCGCTGTTATTTACTTCCTATGCGGCTCGAGGTTTCAGGCGGAATGTCAAGAGATGGAAGTTCTTCGCGGACATAATGGTGAACTTTGGTATCACGTTGGAGATCGCTGCGCCATCCGTCCTGTCCAGTCCACTGCTATGCAAGGGGTTCCTGCCCCTGCTCTGCTTGGGCAATGTTTGTAAGGCTCTATGCGGCGTAGCCGCAGGAGCATGTGGAGGGGCACTGCAAATGTATTGGGCAATGAAAATTATGGGTACTGAAGAGGGCATATCTGAAGTGGCGTGAGTTACATTCAAAGCAGAGATTCATATGCCTCCTTCCTGCGTATGGCTTTCGTTTCTGCTTGCTGTTTCAAATCGACCTAACTTTCCATTTGGCCCACCTGCTGGTGCAAAAAAGGGCAAAGAGCGGGGCGCAGAGGACCGTGGTGGGTGGAGCTGGGTTGGTTTTAGCTGCATTGGTTGCCAAATGGCTTGGTAACGGTGATGTCAGAACCGCCATTTGTTTGTACTGTCTTTTGACGTTATTGCACCTTGTCACCAATCATCGAGCATTAAAACTTGTGGCTCTGGATTGGCTTAATGGCTGGCGTATGCATCTGGTTGTGGAAGAATTCTTGAAATGCGCAAAGGATGGAGATGGTAGCATCGATGTGGAAGTAGCTATAGGCTCGATCGTTGTGAGCAACCCAGTGGAAGTATCGAGAAAGGAACCGCTTTTCTTTCTACCAGAGTTGAGNAGGCTCGATCGTTGTGAGCAACCCAGTGGAAGTATCGAGAAAGGAACCGCTTTTCTTTCTACCAGAGTTGAGGTCCATGAAAAGACAAATGGCGAAATATCCTATCCGAATGGGCGTTTCATTCAATGAATTTTCTCAATATTCATACATGCCTCAGCCATTACTGCAATCATACCTCACGAAAACGCAAAATCAACGAGAGGATAATTACATTATCTCAGTGGGACGCGAAAAAAGGCGGTCCGAAACGAACATGTCTATTCTTGTTTCGTATTTTTCCACCAGCAGCAACTCAGAGAAGGCGAAAGTCTACCTTCATTGTTGCTTGATCGGACAAGCGCTGACATCTTTGCAAACGGACGAACGCGCTGTTGGTGAAGTGGAAATGATTCAAAAAGCAGAGCAAGTAGCAAGGAGTGAGCTGGAGGCTTTGTGGCCGATATTCGTGAGATGCGTTACCGCCGCGGGCTGGAAACTTGACAAGACAGAATGCTCTACTGAGGGATATGAAATGTACTTTGAATGATTGCAAAAAATCATACTCCTCTCTCTAGAGAGGTATACTGCGTATAATACGGAGTACTTAATGCGTCGGCTGAATTTGCGGATTGGCCATTCCTAGTTCCGACCCGCTCAGCCATCGTACCCTCTGACCCTGTAGCCCATTCACGAAACTCTTCGCGTCCATGACGTTCCTCGTGGCGGGCTGGACCCTGAGCAGTTCCAGTACGGACCCGTCGGCGCAGACCAAGCGCAGCCCGTCTCCCTTCCTCGGTCCTATTTCGATCACGTTCGTCGGCTCGGCCGTTTCGTCGAGCACCCTCGATTCGATGACCTTAACCTTCACAGGCTCCCTCGACGTCGACGACGATTCGTCACCGTCGTCGTCGTCGTCCCCGACTCGCACGTAGACGAACGTTCCCGGCCACATGGAAAATCCACGTACGCGATTGTGACACTGAATCGCGGTCATATTCGCCGGCCACAGCTGTCCCTCGGACGAATCTATCATCCCCGCCTCGCGTACGAGGCTCTCGTCCTGTACGATCGCGGTATCGAACGTGATTTCCCCCCCGATCACGCCGGGTAGGGCGTCGATCAGGCGCCTCGTGCCGATATCGAACAGCCTCGGCAACAACGTCGTCGCCTGCTCGTTGCCGTCGACGGCCGTCGTTTCCTGGACGATGATCGGTCCCGCGTCCATCCTCGACACGGTGAAAAGGACCGAAACTCCCACGACCTCGTCCCCCGCCTCGAGCGATCGCTGCACCGGACTCGATCCCCTCCACCTCGGCAGCAGCGACGGATGCACGTTCAGCGTACCGAATTTCGGCAGCGAGAGGAACCTCTTCGGGAGGTACTGCCCGTACGCCGCGGTGATGCACAGGTCCGGCCGCATCGTCCGCTCGACCTCGTCGAGGAAGTTCGCGTCGCGCGCCCTCTCCGGACAAAGGACGCGCAATCCCAATCGCTCGGCGACGATGCCGACGGGACTCGGCGTCTCCTTACCCCCCCTCTTGCGACGCTTGGGCGGCTGGGTGACGACGCCCACGAGTCGGTAGGGACATCCCGGAAGTCGGGACGCCTCGTGTATCGATTCGAGGGAGGTGGCCGCGACGTCCGGGGTGCCGAGGAATAATACCCTCGCCCTGCCGTCGTCGTCGTCTTCGTCGTCGCCGTCGGAATCCGGCGACGACGCGGCGCGGAAGGAATATGAACGGATGCGGGGAGATGACGATTCGGAGGAGCGTACGAAGGAGCGGGGAGGGATGGGCAGACGTGACCCAGCCGCAATCGTCGTCGGTCCTCCTATATTATACGCGCGAGGGATCCTAATGCTCGTCGTCGTCGTGCCAAATGCTCCCATCGATTGGAATCCATGGCACGGTCGAAGACGGGCGCAACATGCCATTATGGAGACGATTGCCACGACGACGATCGACGCCAGGTGGTTTGTGGGGGTCGTTGGTGAGCTTTTCATGTGTTCGTCATGGTCAGAGAGAGATAGAGAGAGAATGAGGAGACCGCGTGGAACACAAAAAAATAAAATGACGCTTGCGAGAATCTTACAAAGAAATGGCGGGACTTTTTTCAGAACAGAGAGTTTGAAAATCCCCCCCGCCCCTCCCACTTTTCTCACTCGAAAAATCAATGACGACGATGGAAGACACGAACGAAGCGACGATGCCGGACGACGACGACATCCGCGACGAGTCGTCGTCGTGTCCCGCGGGCGCACGAGCCGAGGAGGATGAATCATCGACGACGAATGCGAAAACGCCGCCCCGCCGCCCCCCCCTGCGCGTGTGCTGCTACGGCTCGTCGTCCTCCCGCACTCCGACGAGGTACACCGACGCCGCGTACGATCTCGGTCGGGCCCTCGCGATGCGCGGGCACACCTGCGTCAACGGCGCGGGATCGTCCGGGTGCATGGACGCGATGAACGCCGGCGCGCACGACGCCGGCGGGCGCATCGTGGGCGTGATACACGAGAAGTTCGTCAGGGAGGACAGCGGCTGGTTCGAGGGGACGTCGTCGGTGTTCCACCACCAACACGACGCCGACGGGGAGGAGAAAGGGGGGACGGGGACGGGGACGGGCGGGAGGAAGCACGAGATCGTGATCGCGAGGGGGAACGACCTCCAGGAGAGGAAGAGGCTCCTCGTGGAGGGGGCGGACGCTCTCGTGGTTTTGCCCGGCGGGCCTGGTACTTGGGATGAGGTGAGATAATACTTATGTACATTCGAATCGTGCCCCATTCATTTATCACTATTTCGGCTTTTATTTCGTTTGATTCCTGAATTCGAACTCTCTCTCTCTCTCTCTCTCTCTCCCCCGTTTACTACAGTTGTGGGAAATGGCATGCGCCAGGCACATAGGGTTTCACTCGATACCGATCGTTTGCATAAACGTCGACGGGTATTACGACTCCTTCCGCGCCATGCTCTCGAGGGCGCACGAGGACGAGCTCCTGTACAAGCACCCCCGAGACATATTGCATTTCGAGGAAACGCCGGAGTGAGTGCACGATACTTTTCGTGATGAGACGCACGTTTTTGCTTCGTTCGTCGTGGCGAACAAGTTTCGTGTCGTTCGTCTTTCTCACGGTCGCTCCGGGCCGACTTTTCCCATAACGCGCTCAGGGCGGCGGTGGAATGGATCGAATCGTATCTGGCCGACCCGAAGAACAAGCGTGCGGAAGACCAACCGAAATCGTCGAAACGCGATAAGCTGAAGAGAATGCAGTCCAACCTGTCCGGTTCGACAATGACCAATTGGAGGCACATGGAATCTTTCTTCGGAGATGGTACAGATTCCCGACGTGGCGTAGACGACGGAGGAGGGGGATGGAAGCCTTCTTGGCAGAGTTTAGTAGCTTTTATCGCAGGATTGTCGATGGGAGTCCTCGTCGCTTCTCGAATGACCTCCGGGAGGAGAATGTAGGGATTTGACCGGTTTTAGTTCCGAAGAAAGATAGCTTTACTGGAGAATTTGATAAAAAAAGATCAGTCACGACACATTTGCACTCTTCAGGGTCCCTTACTTTTCCCTTGTGTGCATATTATTATCATCCATTCGGGGCATGTTGTATCCTGAAAATTGTAATGATGGACGACATGCATTTCTGGGCATCATCCTCTATCGCGAGCGTGACCATACGCACGATCATAATAGGAGTGTGTTTTACATCGGCTGTGGGAAAAAATCAAACAAACAATAAAGATGCGCCAGCCGAAAATAATGTGTCGTCGGCCAGCTGACGAAAATTGATGCGCCAGCCGAGAATCGAACTCGGGGCCCAACGATGGCAACGTTGGATTTTACCACTAAACCACTGGCGCGAAAGTGTTCGCTTTCCGATACGGGGACTCGAACCCCGGTTTCCAGCGTGAGAGGCTAGTGTGATGACCACCTACACTATATCGGATTGCTGACATATTACTGCTCCAAATATTTTATATACTTTTATATTATTCCAACGAAGACCTCCTCCCCCCATAAAGTCCGAAGACACATTATGGCCAATATATTTATTATGACTACGACGACGGCCGCGAGGGCGCTGCTCGCGTGCCTCCTCCTCCTGCTGCCGCCGACGACGACGACGACGACAACGACGACGACGATGACGACAACGACGACGACGACGTCCCTGCCCACGTCGACGTCGTGGTCATCGACATCGCGACGACGACGAAGGAGCGTGCGCGCCGTCGAGTACGCGGGGGGTCATCCGTTCGACGCGTCGTCCGGGGAAGAGAAGGAGGTTCGGGGGGGGTTGCCATCGTCGTCGTTGTCGTCGTCATCGGCGTTCGACGATCGAAGCGTCGACGTCCACTTCGTCGACGACCGATGGCCGACCTCGTCGTCGTCGTCCCCCTCGTCCGCTCCTCCCCCTCCCCCGTCGACTTCTTCCGGCGGCGGTGGCGCCGTCGCGACGACCTCTCCTCCTCCGACGGCCTCTCCGACGGCCTCTCCGACGACGTCATTGTACCGTCCCATGCGCATAGTCGTCGACGGTCGCAGACTCGTGCCGCTCGCGACTAACGATCCGACGGGCTACTACGCCGACATCACGGAATACGTCGCCGCGATCGCGGGACCGGACGCGTCGAAATTCTGGGGCGAGCACCTGTCGACGATCCCGGTGACGGGGGAATTGATCGTGTCTCGAGACGACTGTCCGTTGGCTTGGTCGTCGTCGTCATCGTCGTCGTCGTCGTCGGGAGGAGGAGGAGCGGAGGAGCCGGAGGACGAAGGCAACGGCGATCGCACCTACGCGAACGCCGACCTCGTGATATACCTCCTCATGGACGAAGGGCCGTGCCTCGACGACGATCCGCCCATAGCCCTGTCGGACGCGTGCCTGTCGGACCAGTACGATCGTCCGATCGCGGGGACCGTGTACCTGTGCACGTCCGGGAACTTCGAATCGCTTACGTCCGACACCGAAGTCGGCGCGGCCCAGCGCCTCCGCATCGACGAGGTGCTGCGGCACGAATACGCGCACGTGCTGGGCATGAGCGGTTCGACCGCGCCGTACTGGAGGGACGCGAACGACGACGGCAGGCCGCGTACCGCCCGTCCGCTGGTCGCGTCCGACGACGTACTCTGTCCGAACGGGAAGACGAAGACGGGCGTGTACCTGCCCTCGACGGAGACGTACGCGACGGGGACGACGTCGAGGGGAACGAGGTACCACGAGGTCGTGACTCCGACGGTTAGGAACGTGATCGCGAATCAATTCGATTGTCATCGTCGAGGCGGGGAGGGGGAGGGGGGGTGGACGACGGATGGGGTGGTCGGGATGGGAGCGAGGTTGGATACGAACGACGGCAATTGCGTGGGTAGTCATTGGAGCACGGTGAGTTGTTCTTTCTCCGGAGAGGAGGTGCGATGTTCATCGAACACTTGACCGCCTCGGAGGAACTTACGGGGCGCTAAATTTCCTCGTCCGCCGCCCACCCACCCCCCTCGTCGTTTGCGTCGTTTGCGTCGCCCACCCCGGGGGGTTTTCATTCGCCCTCCCACTTGAAAATATCCAGCGATTTTTCGGCACCGAGACCCTAGTATCGCGCGACATGCCGTGGGTGCAGTCCGTGACCTCGCTCACATTGGCGCTAATGGAGGACACCGGATGGTACAAGGCGAATTACTCCGCGTCCGCCGGCGTACTGATACCGTCGGCCTTCGGGTACGGTGCCGGATGCGACTTCCTCACCGACGATTGCATCGTCGACGGCGGAGCGGTGCCGCCCTTCGGGGTCGGCACATTCTGCAACGTCACGACCGATACCTCCGACGTGCGCTGCGACGTAACCCACACGAGGGCCGCGAGGTGCGACCTCGTCGATCACGGGACGTACGGATTGGATCCGTTGTACCCGTACCTGGACGTTCCCGAACCGCCAGGGACGAATTACCGAACGCGGTTCGGGAACGTCGACACCGACGGCGGTTCTCTCCTCGGGTCCTTCCTTCGTTTCGATGCCGAGTACTGTCCAACCTACGCCGCGCCCACGTCCTTCGTTTACGACGGTAATGGCGTGCCAACCGGACCTCTCTATGTGGATTGTTCGCTAGGCGAGACCGCGCCGGGGGACGCGTACGCCTTCGAGTCGTTCGGGGGAGACGGCAGCAGGTGCTTCGATACGCTCGGGGGCGGCATCGAGCGACCCCTTTGTCTGAAGATCGAATGCGCGGAGTACGGCAACATCGTCGCGGTGGCCGTGACCGTCGGTGTGGACGGAGAAACCGTCATCTGCGAGACGGATGGCCAGGTTGTCGATTTGCCAGGATTAACGGATGTCAGGATCGAATGCCCGCGTCGGGAGATACTTTGTCCAGGGTACGATGGAGCATTGTCGCACTCTCATTTTCGGCGGATTCTTTTTATTTCGTATCTCTTACTATGTATATATCATTTCTCGTGATTGCCGCCTCTCGTCCCAAAATGATCCAGTTTTTATTGCCCGGCTAATTGTTCCGGTCGTGGAATTTGTCATCACGGGGTTGTGAACGGGTGCGAGTGCTTCGACCCCAACGACGCGAGTCCGATTTGCGCAAACTCGCCGATCCTACCGCCGACGCCTGCACCGACAGCCGAGGATACTCAAATCGGCGTTTTCGATGATACGCCCATTGCCACACCCACGGATGTCGATGTGAGCTTAGAAGAATCGCTTGACGATAATCTTCCCCCCGAAGTCGACGATGGCGGTGAGGATACGATTACAATCCTTATTGGTTCAAGTCAAGGGTCGCTCAACGGAGTCGAGCGTGATCCGGCGATGAGCCTATCCTCCACGGCGACTTTGGTCTCATTTAAGTGGCTGTATTCGCTCATTCAATCTACTTTGCTTGTCACCATGTCATTGACATGATGGACCCGGCACTGAGACGCAACGACTTCGTTTACGAAACGTATGTTTCAACTGAATAGACACTCAGTTCAAACCAATATCAAAAATGTATCATTAGAGTCATACTAGATAGTAGCGAGCGATTACAGCATGAATTGCGAGTATTTTTAGCGATCTACATCCCCTGGGTCGTCCTCATCCGCCGAAGGGCCGTGCTGCTCATCCCGTGCGGCTCCGTCCTCTGGGTGCATAGCAACTTCAACGGCCCGAGTCCGAGCACCCTCTCCCGGTAGGCGTTCAACTTGCGTCCGGTGGGCAGCGTCTCGTGACTTAGAACAAGCGCGTCGAAGTCGTTCGCGAGGCCCGGGTACACCCTCGAATCGACCGGCTGTCCCGGCGGTCCGTACTCGTCGCTTATCGGGACGCAGCGTATACGATTCTTCATCCCGGGAGCGAGGTTGCCGATGAAATCCAACACGCCCGCGATCCTCTCGTCCAACGACGGTATGCGATCGGCGTACGCCTTGTGCGAGAGCATCTCGTCGCGCGTGACCCCGATGAGCAGTCGTCCCGTCACGGGCTGGACGGAGGACACGGCGAGCGTGAGGAGCTTCCGGTGGCCGTAGTGCATCCCGTCGAAGGTCCCTCCCACGCACACCGACGAGTAAAGCGACGAGGGGGGGATGGCGGTGCCGCCCAAGATGGGGCCTTCGTCATTTTTGTTGTCGTCGTTGTAGTAGTTCTTCCGCCTCCGCTCGACCGAAGACGAAGACGACGACCTCGTGCCGCCGCCAAACCTGTCGAACGCGCCTTCGTCCTCGAGGAATACGACGTTCGGATCGCCCCTCACCTCCGCCCCGTCGGGCCAATCGTCGACGTGCAACGCCTCCAGCATACCCAATCCCCTAGTCGCGCGTTCGGCGTTGACCGCGTCGACGTGCTCCCGCAATCCCCCCTGCGCGGCGCTGCTGCCGCGACGACGAACGACGTCGTCGTTGTTCCCCACCCCACCCCCCCCGTATCCCGACGATGACGACAACGACGATGCATAGGCCCGACCGGACCCGCCGACGCGCAATGCGGGCGTCACCCACCCCGTAGCAATTTCCCCCCTGTCGCGACCTTGCTGCCACTGCCATCGTCGATGTCAATGTCGATGTCGTCACCGTCATGCTTCCGCTCGTGCTCATCGAGACCAAGGGCCATGTCCCACGCCATGCTGTACACCTCCCCCGCATACCGCTGGAGCTGGGTCAGGCTGATGACGTCCTTGTCGTAATCGTTGTTGTCGCCGTCGCAGTCGTCGTTGAGGTCATCGCGGGACGTCGCCCTCAGAACCACCCTCAGCTTGCGGGACGTGATGGACATGGCCATCTCGAGTATGGCCTTGTTTGCTATGCGTGCCGACGCCGAGTGGGGTATGGTCAGTATGGTGAGGGTGCGACCGTGCCTCCTCCCCCTCCTGCGGGGGGGATGGTTGTCGTCGTCATCATCATTGTGGTCGTCGTCACCCGTCGCTTGCATGGATGCCGCTGTCGCCGCCGAAGTCGCCGCGCGTCGCGAGTGAGATGACGTTCGTTGGGGAACAGGGATGGTGCAATTTCGACCCCCTTGCGCTGCGGAGGCCCGGGAGGGGAGGCGGAGGGGGCACCAGCAAAGCAAGAGACGATGGAGACGCCGCCTCCCGCTGCTGCCACCGCCGCTTCTCTCGCTACCACAATCGCTTGTCGCTCTCGCCGGCGGTCGACGCAGCGGACAACAACGCCGGCGACAGCGCCTTTCTCTT
>JALLAZ010000734.1:0-12424 GCA_036939755.1 Stephanodiscus triporus | reverse complement strand
GTAAAAGGGAATACTGAGTAATTACTCAGTAATTACTGGGGAATGCACAACCTAGTCCAGCTAGGATGAGAACCAGTCCACACAGGATGTCCCAACAAGGGAAAAGGAGAAGTGTGGCCCTGCCCAAGGAAGACAAGGACGAATGCCCACTGTGATAGCCACCAACCAAAGAAGAAGACAAACACACACCGTGATAGCCACCAGACAAAGAACTAGATCGATGCCCCCCAAATGAGACCAAAGATGGGAGCGAGCTGCAACTTGAGGGAGGGGACAGAGGCAGGTGAGCCGACGCAGGGTTTGAGACCGAAGGAGCCATGGGGGGGGTGTGCATGAAACCTCCCACGAAACCCCTCAGGATCCAAAACGAGCATGCGGGAGGAGCCCATGTATGGGTTGCGGATGGGTGTCAATGAGGCCGGCACTGAACCCCCATGAACAGGAAGGTGGAGATTGATGTGGCGGAGAAGAGCCACAGGGATCCACGGGACACCCGTAACTTGAAAGAGGAGGACCCCCAGAACAGAAGGCCCCCTCATGGAGGAGTCCCTGGGAGGCACAGAAGGCCAAGCAGAGGCAGCAAGGAGACCCCCTGCCCCCGGGCCAATGAAGATGCCCCCACGGACAAACTGGCCAAAGGAGTTCACGCCGGGGCACCAACCAAAGGCAGGCCTGAGGCCGAAGGAGAAAGAGATGCGGCCATGAAAACCGTGCCCAGAACAGAGGCATCAGTCGGCGGCGGGACCATGAGAGGAAGGAAGCAGGGACAATAGGGGGTGGCATATCCATGGTTCACCCATGCGGGCTCAGACCTGCTGGTGGTGAAGTGAGCTTAAAGTATCTTTAAGCTACAACTAGCGGATCAAGGACAGACGGAGAAACATCATCTGTGTTATTTGATCAAGAATTACACACATTGCCCGACAGAAGAGTCAAGGACGTTGACTCTAGCCATGGTCAGGTGTGCTGCACATGTAGTAGCAGGTAACGCCCGCACCACTTGCTCATGAAAATGGGACTTTTGGGGATAGACAGAAGGCCCTATCAAGGCCTGTTGATTTCGCTATATTAAGAAGGATATGTAACAACATAGACATAAGTTTTGACTTCAATGACTTGACAGACCCAGTTTGATTGGATGAAACACCATTTTCTACTGTATCAAAATACCATAGTTTTCATTCACATTTCGTCATCATTGGCCTACTTTACTCACTACACGGTGACTGACCCGTAACTCAGTTGAAGCAATACCTCTCTTGAACTAACTATTTCTACAAGGAATCAAGATAATTGGTTGATGGCCCGCGTGTAGGGTTGGCTGTGTCAATCTGAGACTTTTCGGATAGATTGTCGAGGTATCCACCACCAGGAGCAGATCTTGTCGATCTCGAAAGCTGGGCTGCAGCAGCAATGAGTTGCTCCATTTCGTTGACGTCTCCTTCAGGCTCAATTCCTGACTGCGACCATTGTTGTTCTATGGTGGCGGCCAATTCTTCTACCTCATTTGATTGCAGCACCACCTGCATTTCTAACTGTTGCTCCGCCTGCACAGTGGCAGCAGCGATATTTGCCCTCTGCGAGTCAAGCATCTCCGCAGCAACTTGATCCTGCCTTTCTAACTCTTGCTTATCCTGTTCAAAAGCAGCAACGATATTTGCCCTCTGCGAGTCAAGCATCTCTGCAGCAACTTGATCCTCAATTGATTTGATTGTTACCAAGGCATCATCTTTCTTTGGATTGGCTGTTGTTGCTTTCTTTGTTGGCAATGCCTTCTCGCCCTGTCCATTTATCTTCATCGCTTGCCCTTTCAGAGCGGGTGGTTTCTTGCCCTCCTCGGACTTAACCACCATATTCTCCTTATTTGGAGTTCCCTTGGATTTTTTCGCTGCACCAGCCTTGGCTGCATTCTTCGCCGCAATTTTCGCTTTTCGCGCCTTCATCTCCTGCTCCTCCCACCAAGATTCATATTTATAGTATCCGTAAGCGACCGGATAGGACAGCACGACCAACCCTCCACCTACTTCCAAATTGGAGAGGCTGATATTTGTTGGTACAATTGTCACGTCGAGTATGCCGTTCTCGTCGTCACCATCACTAGTTATGGAAGGGAGAAAAATTCTGTAGCGCTCTTTTGTTAAGAACTCAACCCAACCCATGTTTGGTTCGTCTACCTTGACCCAACTAGCCTGAGTAATATATTCATCTGGAGATTCGTACGAGTACAAAGCCCGCAATATGGCATCCTTGGGACTCGGAAGACCCTTCTCGCCTTTGGCGGGGGGCTCAATTTCAACGGTCGTCTCGGGACTGCGTACGAGCACACCCAGCACCTTGCGCATATCACCGTCAAAATACTCGAGAACTCGAATCAAATATTCAGTGTTCACCTTAAGCTCAATACGCGTGGGTTCGTTGGTAACTGCAGATGCCTGAGTTGCAGCGAGGAGAATTGGAGCGGTGGCGGCAACTTTCGAAAAGAATCCCCTCCTGCTTCTGACATGTGCTTTGTCCTCGTCTTCGGCAGCGCCGTCGCCATCATCCACCAGCAGCTGGTCTTGACGGACGCATTGCTTGAGAGGAGGCGGAGTGAATGAAAATGCGCTCGCAAAGCATACTACTGCTGCAGAGACCACTGGTAGGATCCAGCGGCATCTCATCATGGTAGTAGATATAATATTATCGTAGTAGAAATTGAAGAGGAGGAAGAGTAAGCCGGAGGGGAGGAAGAGATACGAGTTTATGCCCTAATTTGGCTGTTAGAAACGAAAAACTCATTTAAGCGATATTTACGTTATATTTACCTAGATACGCCCTAAGGCCATACTCGCCGAATTGGTATTTTTTGGGTTTCCCGCGCAGACAGATTCGGGAGGGCAATTTCCAAGCAACCATGGTAGCCGTCGGAAATCACTCCTACCGGCTAGGTAACGGAACACTCAATGAAACCAAGTGCACCGACGTCCTCCATGGGGTATGGGCGATGTTCGATGCGCTTGGTTTGGCCCGACTCCTACATATTTAGACACAGCATACGATACACCACAGGCCATGTATTTTGTTAGATTTTATTATTTTACTCTAGACTCCCTCGGCGCCCCCAATAACATCATCAGTGGCCCCGACAACCTCCTCCTCGCCCCATTTTTGCTTTCGAATCTCCAATAACTCGTTCCACTTCGTCGGTGACATGTTCAACGTTGCAGCATTTAGCTGCTGCTCCAGTACAATCTTCTTCCTCCCGACAGCAGTATCCTCCAAGGATATCTCCATCTCCTTCAAACTCTGCAGATGTTCTTCGTTCTCTGCTGTCCACAAGTCCCTCGGCGGCGGTTCAGGATTCGATTCGAAGATGCGTTTCAATTTCGAGACCTTTGTCTCCTTGTGCATCTTTGCCCCGGGTACCACCCCATGCCAACGAAGCAAACAATCCAGCTCAGTCCTGTTCAAGGAGTCGAATGCGAGAGTTTGAATCGCAAAGCTCCTCTTCACCAACACAGCTCGCGCCTCCGCATCCACCTCCATCGCCTTTAGCCGCTTCTTCTTTTCCTTCATGAGCCGGTCTATGTCGAACTCATTGATGTTCGACTGTGCCGAAACAAAGAAGTCATCTGTCATGACATGCTCACCTTTGGTCGCAAGGAACTTTTTCGAGTGGGTTGTAGCTCTCTTCATGACCTCAATTCGCTCTTTCGATTGCGGCTGAGTGAGCGGCACGGCCTTTTCCCGGTCGTCCTCTATTCTGGCCGCAAGCAAATGACCAGCATAACCCATTTCGTTAAGGGCGTGCACTGCATGGTCATTGGCGACCTGGATCGAATTGTAGTATTCGTCATCCCCGTCGCCAAGTGACTTGCTAACCTTTGGATCCGAGAAGCACTTTTGCATGCAGGGAGCTGCGCCAACCTTCTCCCACGCGCTCAAGCATGCCTCCTTTGAAAAGCCTGCTGAGAAGGCACATTTTTTTATTTCCAATCCAGTCTCCTCGTCCGATCCGCCAAACACGATCAGCCCAACCAGCCATGGCTGCAACTGCAACGAAACGCTCTTCTTCGCAGCAATCCGTGCATCAACAATCTCTCCGGGATTAGCTCAGAATTGGCCTTTGAAAGGCCCATAGTTGCGATCGGTGAATTCCGACCTAAACCCCACTCAGATATTGGGCATAAAGCAGGGCAAAAATTTAGGAAGTCCCACTTGGGGCAAGATATGATTGGTAGAAGTAGAACAAGGTTGGTGTATTTTACACACTTTCATTCAATTTGTTAGAAAAAAATATTAAATTATCACAACTCTCTCAAAACCCAACTCATGAATTGAGGGAGCTTATTTCTTGGTCTTGGCCCCTTCCCATGGGGTCGGCACCAGTGATAGTTTATACCACCCTTGACTCAAATTCAATGGGGGGTGACAAACTATTAAGTTTGGTCGTGGCCCTCCTAAAAGCTGAGAAATAAGCTCCCTCAATTAAGGGGTTGCCAATAGAGGTCAAATGTACAGTTACGAATTGGTAGGTACCAATTGGTATGATACGAATTGGTAGGTACCAATTCGTATGTTAATATGAATTGGTAGGTACCAATTTGTACCTACCAATTCGTATCATACCAATTGGTAGGTACGAATTCGTATGTTGGTACGAATTTCTAAAAAAACTTGGCGAAAAAAAAAGAGATCCCCCCTTACTCCCAGGTATTCAGGAACCTGTAGAATCTATACCGGCGAATCTGAGACGCATCAAAAACTATTATATGAAATCCTACACGGGGTCCTTAGCTACGCAAGAGCGCGTAGCTGAACATACCAGAAAATCAGGACACCATCCCAAAATCAAGAAACATACAATTTCAGATTGAGAACATATAGTCGACCCCTTTTGGCAAGTTGATTAAATACTCAAGTTGCTTTGAGGGGGGGGGGGGGTAGATATCCTTTCTTATCTTTATCCCTACTTAAACTCTATCTTCTTTGGAGTACATTAGTAGAATTGAGCAAACAACGTCCAGGATAAGGTGCGGGGCACTCTACTTCCACCATTCCTTGGCAGTCTTCTTCTTCATCAACCTATCCATGAAATTCGCGTTCCTTTCGCACTCGTCAACGACATCCTCCCTAACATCCGGCCACGCATACTTGGCAGGGTTGGGCTGAGATCCTCCCCTCATGTAATGCGCTATATCAGCTGCTTCATCTGGCGTTTGACGGTCGTACCCGGATGCTCGAGAAGATAAATAATATCCTTACGGAGGTAGAAGTGCCCAACATTTACGTTTCGGAACGTCGAAGACTTCGACAGTCGATGGCAAACTCGCCTCGCACTTCGTTCGCTGGTATGACCACGGTAAGAACTTCGATAGGAATACACGTCGCCGCCGTACTTCCAGATACAGTCGAACCTTCGGCCGGGGATACCGACTCGAATTTGGGAGGGATTGCACGAGTCATCCCACGGATACATAGATAGCTCATCTTTCCGGAATGGGATGACAATTCTCATATTCGATCATTCTCGAATTCGGGAGATGCCGCGTTACGAGTAGTGTCGAGATAGAATCCGAGTCTTCCCACGCCGACCCAATCCTCCCCCCTCCTCCTCCGCACTCTTGGATGATGACGGCGCAACGGCATGGTCGTCGTCGTTGTCGATTGGGGGCGTGTTCCCATTGTAGAGCTCTCGCTTGACGGATTCGGCGAGGGTGAGCTTTCCTTTGCCGACGCCATCGTTGTTATCTGCGCGATCCTTGCTGCCTGTGGCGCTCATGGTGTCGGCGCTGGCTCTGGCCGGCCAGCTCACAATGCCATGAACTGTGTATCGTAAGTATCGTACTCCCATATGTTGTACAATAAATACACCCACGGTACGGTGGCAGAGCGCCTAATCGCGCTACCACATCGAGCTGACGTGTTTTGTTGTTGTTGCTGTGTGTGTCAGTCACTCTCGGGGTGTAGTTCGAGTAGAGCAGAGTCTCGTACTATCAATATTCTATCTCGTTAGCAGTCACCATGGTCGCGAACAAGCGGATCGCCCTCCTGGCGACAGTCGCCGCCTCCGTCGCCGCCGGACCGACGATCTGTGCCGCCTTCCGGCCGCCGTCGTCGTCCTCCTCCTCCTCCCGACCGAGGACGGAGCAGCGAACTCCTCGTCAACCCCGCCCTCCCCCCCTCTTCTCCTCCGCCGTTCCCGAACGTCAGTCGTCGACCCCCCCCCCTCCCCTCTCGACGATCGTCAATCGCGTGGCCGTCGCGGGCGCCACCGGCCGGACGGGAAGGTACGTCGTCGAGGAATTGTTGTCGAGGGGGGTGAGGGTACTCGCCTTGGTCCGGGACGTCGACAAGGCGAGGGGCATGTTCGATCCAACGAACGACCTGCTCGCGATACGCAGGACGGACCTTGGGAGTAAGAAGGACGTGATATCGGCGCTGAACGAGGGGGGCGAATCGTCGCGGTGCGATGCGGCGATATGGTGCGCCACGGGCTTCTCGGACTCCCCCGATCAGAACATATTGACGAGGCTTACGGCCCTCTTCGGATTCGCGACGAATTCCAAGTCCACCATCGACGCCGTGGGATTGCCCGCGCTGGGGGAGGGATTGGCCGCGCGGAATAATAATGCGGGCGTGGGCGGCGGCGGCGGCGGCGACGCGCCGTTGCCGAAGGTCGTCATGTTGAGCTCCGCGGGCGTCACCCGTCCTGGTTGGTCCGACGAGAAGAAGCTCGAGCTCGAGGGATGCGCGGCGATACCCATCGTTAGGCTGAATCCGTTCGGCATACTCGGGATAAAGAGCGAGAGCGAGGAGAAGCTGAGGACGTGCGGTGAGTGACGCGCGCATGGGGAAAAGGAATTTTTCTGGTAGTACTTATTCACTTGCAGAGCGCGCGTGAGGGCGTATTTACACTCATTAATTGTCGTCGATTTTTCGCCGCTCCTCTTCCAACGTGACTTTCCATAGGAGTGGGATACTGCATATTCCGCCCGTGCGGGCTTAACGACAAGTGGTCACCGAATCAGCGCCCGATCTTCTCACAGGGAGACGGTTGAGTTTTGTGTGTGTGTGTGTGTGTGTGTGTGAAATGACGTGATCTCATTCACTTCTCTTTTCTCAACTCATATTCATCCATTTTCCGCACGACGCTTTAGTTGCCGTGGGACGGATCAATCGCAAGGACGTCGCGAAGATCCTCGTCGACATCCTATCGACGCCCGAGGCCACCGGAAAGACGTTCGAGGCGTTCTCCATCGCGAATTCGGAGGGTTATTACCCCCCCTCTGCTTATATCGGTCCGGCGTTATCGCGACTCGTACCGGACGCGGAGGGTGGACTCAGCGAGGACGCCGTCCGCGCGACGTACGCGCTAATGCAGCAGCTACTACCGGGCGAGAAGCAGGACGCGTCGCAATTGGCGATGGGGCAAACGTACGAGCAGCTTGACAGGGGCGAGACGGGACGGCTCGGCGTGCGGGGCGGGGAGTTGGCGGGCGTGACGAGCGACGACGTCGGTCTCGGCTCTTGAAGGGGGGGGGCGACATCGCTCTTCTTCCTCTAGCGGTGATATGAGTGTGTGTGTATGTGTGTGTGTGTTACGTCATATTGACATCGTTCCCCCAATTGTCGTAGTAAAAAAACAAACAACAACAGAGTTTAATGGATAAAGAAAACAAATTACTCTCAACTACTTGAACGTTCCGCGGCCGTGGCTGCGGCCTGATTCCTAAGAACGAACGCGTTCGTCAGATCGGGATCGAGACCAACGACCGCGCTCCTGTACGCTCCGTTGCAGAGCGAGCTCGCCACGTCCATCGGCATCAGGTCGATCGGACCGAGGAAGTCCGTGCGACTCCTTCCCCCGAGGCTCTCGTACCACGACGACCCGACGGCGGTCGCGATCGCTCCTCCGCCGCCGCCACGAATGCCGGAATTGAGCGCATCGTACGCCATCTTCACCAGCGCGAATCGCTCCGTGCGGCCGTCGACCTCCTCCCTCGTCCCGTCCTCGTCGCCGACGACGACATTCGCGAATCTGTCCGGATGACAAGCCATCGATTCCCTCTTGTACGCCGACTTGATCGCGTACGCGTCGACGCATCCCGCCTCGAGTCCGAGTATCTCCCGCGCCCTGCTTTTCGTCATCCCGACCTTCGTCCCGGACGATGCGTCGACGTAGCTGTCGGCCGACTTGCCCTCGATGACGTCCTCGTACACGTGTCGTATCCACGAGTCGACCGGCTCCGCGCTGTACTCGACGAGGTTCCTCGGGAGGGATTTCAACGAAGGCGACGCGAGCGTCGCGGCGAAGAATATCTCCCGGCAGTAGTACGACACGGCCGCGCGTACGGGGAGCCAGCGGACCGCGTCGTCGTCTCCGGCGGCGTCGCGGGATCCGTCGTCCTCCGGACGGATCGACCTCGCCACGCACACCTGCGCCACGGGGATCCAGTCCGACGCGGACCGCATGGCGCTGCCGCCGCCGTTGCCCGCGCCGGCGTTGCTCCCGCCCGCCGCCCTGCAGCGCGCCGCGACGATGTACTCCGTCGTCACGTCCGTCACGACGGCCGACGGCTCGTCGTTCTCGAACTCCCCCTCGCCCGAATGAGGAGGGGCCGCGTTGAACGCCCTCGTCGATTCGTGCATGATCTCGTCGTGAACGAGTTGAGCAAAGTAAGCCCTGATTTTTTTCAGTCTTCGCGCAGCCAGCTCCGCTGGCTGACTGGCGAAGACTGAAAAAATGTGGCTAAGTCTGAAATATGACTTGTGACTTATACTTCCCTTAAAATTTTGAAGGGTAAAGATATATTGCGGGAAACTCACCTTTCCTCTGAGCCACATACATTTTCGCGGAGTATCACTCAGCCGCGAAAATCCACTCCTCCCCCCTGCAGAGAGAGTAAGCTATATTTTCATGTCATAAATCGCTGAAGAGAGAGATCGAAACGCAAGCCCTGCGTGCGGTTTATTGATAACATAGTAATTCATTTGGGATAACGGTTCATTATTAGACAGATTATCCACAAAATCTACCCCCCCGTCTACAATCATGTCTGAATCCGCGACCGTGAGAAGTCCATCGAAACGCACCCGAAGACAAAATGACAGCGGCTCCGCCGCTGTCATTGGCGGCTCCGCCGCCAACGGCTCCGCCGTTGGAGGCGGCTCCGCCGCCTCTCCGGATGCCGCAGGAAACACCACTTCGGAGGGGACCCTGTCCCCTCTGAAAGCAGCTCTGGTGCCGACGGCAACCCTCATCGAGTCGCTCCCAATTGCGTCACGCCCGTTTCTTACCCCCCTCGCCGAATCCGTTCTACGCGAGTTCGCCGCCCTCTTCTACGCAGAGGAGAAGGCGAATGAAACAAAGTCCGATCCGAACTACGTATCAAGCTCCGCCAAGAAGCTTAATATTGTCCTCCAGGCCATGCCCGAAGTTCAAGAGAGTCAGGGTTTCAAGACTCTCCGTGGTGACCTAACCGCGGAATTGGAAAACTTTCGTAAAAAAATCACGAGAGACTACGTCCTCAAGGCTAACAACATGAACGTCGAAGCCAAAAGGACTCGATTCCACTTTGCCGTCTGCAAGTGGATGCGTGGCCTCGCCGCTGCATTCATCGCGCAAGCTGGAATCAAAAATTATAGCGAAGACACCGCGGTGATCGACCTGCTTGCCCTCCACCAAGATCAAGTCCTAGCTTCGCTCTCGATCCCCCTCACCACCTTTTTAGCTGCCTACAAAGCGGCAAACAATCTACTGGGGGGAATCCCAAAGCCAACCGTCAACAACAAATTCGACGAGGAGATCGACCGCATCAACGGCACTCCCCGTTTTGAAGCCATCGAAGACGCTGCCGCTGTCGGTAATGCCGAAGGAAATGATGACGACGTCGACGACCAAAACGACGACGATGAAATGATTGACGTCTTGAACGCCGTCGAGACGGCGGCAATCGGAGGCAGAGCCCACATCTGCCGCCTCATTCTTGATGCCCTCACGAAGGGCACCATCAACGCCATCGAAAAATTTCATGCCCAACGCAAAGAGAACGACGAGACAAAGCGGATTAAAGCCGCATTCACCTCGCCCCGCCTCAACGAAGCTGCGCAACGCGTCGCTTCAATAATTGCAAAGGAGCCCGCTGCCGAAATGCCAGTCCTTCGCGGATTGGTCCAAGAAACAGCCGCCAAGTCGACCACGGCGATGGAACGTCGTATCCAATCGCTCGAGGATCAGCTTAAGGCCGTCCAAGGAAGCAAGTCTCCAAAAAAATCCAAGGGCGACGGGAAGAAGAAGACCCCCCCGGGAATCCTCAAGAACAAGGACACCCCCGTCGCCAACAAGAAGAAGTCCACCCAAAAATCCGTCGTCTCCCCCAATCCCGGCGCCAACGGCAGCGACACTGCAAAAGGCAAAGGAAAGAAGAAAAAGGAAGGACGGAAAGTCTCATTCGATGGGAAGAAGGGCGCGAAGCCAACAAAATCGCGCAAATAAATATTAGCGCGATGAGGGAGACCCGCGAGAACTACGGATTCATTCCGAACCTTGCCGTCTCTGCCCACCTGAATGCACGCCATGTGCTGGGCGAAACCCCCACGGGGGTTTACTTCGCCCACTTCACCAACAAACAATTTCATGACTTCACCACCAAGAAAATAATCCCTGCAGCTGCATCGACTATTCTTGGCTTTGGAATGAAATTTATTCCCGTCCCGAAAAAATCCATCCGTCAGGATGATGCCGATGAGTGTATCCAACGATTCGAACGTGATTTTTTTCTGAAAGTATTTTTCGCCGATGACGATTATACTTCAGAGGACGACGAACCCCTCGAGAAGCTCAGAATTACGAGTAAGTGGATGCCACAGCAGCCCCCACTCCCCGTTTCGAGCCGACTCGATAAATTTGAGCAGGCCATTTTTGCCCACTTCAAACCGAAGCGCGGTAAATCTAACCTCACCAAACTCCAAGCCCGAATCCTCCAAGAAATCCGGGGCAATGAAAACATCATCATCGCCCATGCCGACAAGAACCTCGGTCCCGTCGGTGTGGATACGGAAAACTATATTCGGTGGGCCCTCGACGAACATCTCCTGGACACATCTACATATGTCCAAGAGACCGAAGAGGAAGCCCGGGTCGCAGCCTACGCTCTCTTCACGGAGATCTATAAGTGGACGCGAACCCACCAGATGTGTGACTCCCTTAAAGAGGATCACCTCAAATACATCAGGTACTGGATAAACCAGAACCTACCCGATCCATTTGGATATTTTTATCTCACTATAAAAATCCACAAGGGTCCCCTGAGCACTCGCCCAGTCTGCTCGGATTGCACCAGCCTCGTCCATCCCCTCGGAAAATGGCTCGATCAAGTACTGCAGCCCATCACTGCTAGCCAACCTTTCTATTTTAAGGACTCGTTCACCTTGAAAGAAGAAATCAACAAGCTAATCCTCCCGGCTAACGCCAGCATCATCACTTTTGATGCAGTCGCGATGTATACTAACATCGACATCGACGACAGCATCGCCCGAATTATGGGGTTTCTATCCACAATTTGGGACAAGTATGAATGTAAAGCTGTTGAGGAGGCGATGAACATCGTCATGCGAAATAATCGCATGCGATTTGGTGATCTAATTGTTCGCCAAATTCGTGGAGTAGCCATGGGCATGTCGCCGGCTCCCACCATCACCAACCTGTTCATCGCCATTTATGAAAACAAACCCATCATTCCCCTTGTCGGCAAATATCTCATGTTCTACAAGAGATTTATCGATGACGGATTTGCTGTCTGGCTTCACGACTGTGACCCCAACGTCGACGCAAAAAATTGGAATGACTTCAAGGCCATCTGCAACGCGATGGGCCTGAGATGGACTTTTAAGTCCCCTCAAAAGAAATTGATATTCATGGATATGACTATCAAAATTGAAGGCAAGAGACTCACCACTACAATTTATGCCAAGCCAATGGCATTATATCAGTACATCCCCCCGAACTCCTGTCACCCCCCTGGTGTCCTCACCGGACTTCTCTTCGGACAAATCCTACGGATCTACCAACTTTGCTCCCACAGCAAAGACATCGACAAGGAACTCTCCCTCTTCTACCGGCGCCTCCTAGATCGCGGATACAAACCATGCAATTTACTGCCTCTCTTTGAAAAAGGCATTAACAACGCGATCGCCTACCTCTCCCTCTCCCCGGAGCAGCGAGAAGCCAAAAAGAGCGCCAAGGTCGGAAGGCGAGATCAACGCATCTTTCTTCACCTTCCGTACCATCCTCAGAACCATCCGTCCAGCTTCATCCAGCGTCTCTGGCGAGATCTGGTCTTCTCGCCGCCAGGCGAAAAAGAGCTCACGAGGCTGACGAATCACATGGGACATCACGTCCCAATTCAAAGGTTAATTGTTGCTTATCATCGTAACCCTAACC
>JALLAZ010000733.1:0-12437 GCA_036939755.1 Stephanodiscus triporus | reverse complement strand
GGGGATATGGATCCATCATCATGCCATTACTGCTGGTTATTGTCAGTCAGATTTGAGAAGTTGGGAAATATCCTCGGTCAATGCTTGGGGCCAAATGAAGCCATTGTGAAGTGGTTGATGCTCCAAACCCATGTGGCATGGATCCCACTTCCACTTCAGACATATGACAGGTGTTTGACATCCTTCAAATGCTGTGGATGGGCCATCATCATGCCATTACTGCACTGCCACACTTGTCGGCCCAGATTTGGAAATTTGGCCTGAATCCTGCATTATTAATGCTCGGTGCCAAATGAAGCCATCGTGATGTGGTTGATGCTCCAAACCCACGTGGAATGGATCCCTCATCCCCTCCATTTTCAAGTATATGAAAGGTGTTTGAAATTCTTTGTATGCTGTGGATGGGGATATGGATCCATCATCATTAATCATGGCATTACCCTCACAATTGTCAGTCAAGATTTGGAAAGGTGTCTGGAATCCTGGGTCTCAATGCTTGGCACCAAATGAAGCCATTGTGAAGTGGTTGATGCTCAAACAAGTAACCCATTTGGAATGGATCCCACTCTCACTCCAAACTTATAGAAGGCATTTGACATCCTTCATATGCTGTGGATGGGGATATGGATCCGTCATCACGCTGTTTCACCATTATCACACCACCACACTTTCCGGAGTTATGTTATGTTGAGAATGGTTGAAGACTGATTTCATTATTATCATCTATTGTTGTTACTGAAATTAATCACCCCATTTTCAAGTTGTATCTAACTAAAAAAAAGGATAATTTGCATGTTTTGGTGAGATTTATAGCAAGCAGTTGCATGTTTTGAGAACACTCAAGCTGTCACATCATTAAAATTCAATTTATCATAATATTTGGCAACTTGTATGAAGATTATTGTAGCATAGAGCTACATGAATTTTCAAGACTTCCAACTCAAATAGCAAAAGGCATTCTCTGCACTAAGATAAGTGATATTCTTCTCCATTGGCTCTTTTTTGAAGTCATTCAAATATTATAGCCTAGTCAAAAAGCACTGCTCCAAAGCATTTAGCACTCTGTCTATGCTTCTCTTATAAAGTATTATTCCACCTCATCCACTCTGCCTCAAAAGCATTAAGCCACTCTCCATCTACCTACTTTCAAAAGCATTGAGCTATTTTGTCTACCCTGCTTCAACTTCAATAGAATCAAACCATCCCATCTGGTCCAAGTGCTCCTCCAGTCTTGAATTATTTCATATTCTACTCGTTTCTTGGAGGCATTGTCAAAAGTTAGGACATGCATCATCCTCCCCAACATGTTACAAACCAAGCCTTCTGCCATTTGATCCTCCAACACAGACTAAAAAATGGCACATTGTCCGCCCCATTCCCTTTTTCCACACTTCTGTGCTGATGATGGAAATGCTTCCATCACTGACGATGGTGGCCGCCTAGATGGGAGAAAGAAACGTTATGCATGGATTGCACTGGACAAAGGAAGTCACGAAAAGAAGCAGCAAATGGAGTAAGAAGGCAAAAGGTATTCTGGCTGTGTGCTTTATGTGTGGGGACGGTGCTATGGCGAAAAAACATTTTTGCGAAAAATATTGGACTGCAATTGTTTTAGTCTAACTGGAAGGTAAGTATTATTGCTGCTCAACAGGACTCCAACAATGATCAATTGATTTTCCTCCGCTGTTGAGGTCATCAAAAACTTAGTTAAAGCGCGGGCAGTGTGACCACAGAATAACCACGACGTTTATCTGGAATTTGGCATGGCAGAAAAATTTTCGCTAGAGAACTTCATTGACGGCACATGTTTCATAGATAATGACCCAGAAACGACTAACCAGGCTGAATGTTTCGTCAAGAATAACAATAATGCATCAAGAACGATAAGCCTTGTGGGCGTGAAGCGGGCGGTATCAAACATTATCGTTACTATCATGGTATCTATGCCGAATCAACATTCTCAGTCTGAAGACCCTTGAAACTGCTGACCTCAACAAGTTGGACGAGCGTGTACAGCTTCTCTGCGGCATCCTCATCTTCGTTTCGCTTCCTGCTCAACCTCACCCGGATACGCTTTGGCGGGTTCCTCACGCCCTGCTTCCAAATGTATTTGTTGACTTTTGGGTCGATTCGGACGTCGGTCGTCTTCATCATTTCCTCTGCGAACTTCTTGATGGCCTTGATGGCCTTGGGCGTCTTTGCCTTGAAAGTGGTTTTGTGGGTGCGCTTCGCCAGGTGGATGGTGTAATCCCTGCTGACGAGGTCAGGTTTGTTGGGGGCCATTTTTGAATTATATAGAGAAATCAAACTGCAAGTGCGGCGAAGAGAGGGAATCGATAAGAGATGAGATGACACATCCGTTGGAGATAAAGGTACAATCATCGTCCTTGACAACACTGCATTACAGGCATGAAACGCGTTTGATTAAGGCCGGCGCGGACAGAAGGAAGCCCTTTGATCCAGTATAGCGCTGCCGCACTCCAATCAGCACCCTTCACGACGACGCCATCGATCTCCGAACTCATAACACTCATGAATTCACCGCCAGGCCGATCCAACCCAAGAATTCGACGAAACTAAACCACCCGTCCCATCTATTGCCATTACAGGCAAACCGTAACCACGCTACTGTCAATGAGGCTGTCCGCCTCGCCTCGTCAAGCCGACAATCGCTTGGTTACCATGTACGCACCGAGAGAAAAATTGTCTCGAAATGGTTTGATGACGGAAGGCAAGGGGTGGTTGTTTTAGTAAGAGGTAAACCCCTGTACATGTCTACATACGAACTAGTATCGTATCAAATAAGTTAATACACAAGAAGTCCCATCTACTGGGGTGTCCTGAATGCTATTGCTCCACACGCTTTTTTTTCACCCCCGGGGGAAAAGTTCAGCATTTTCTCCCCACCGAAGAACGTCGTTGGCGGCCCCCACGAGATGCGGCGGGGCCAGCCCCCTAAAACCGCAGACAGAACCGAACATGACAGAATTCTCAAAACCACCGAAGCAACGGCGCGCAGGCGTACGTGCGCAGTGCCGTGATCGGCCCGAAGAGGGACGGATGCCGATGCCTGGAAGCAGCATAAATACCAACAAAATAATGACTGCAATCAAGACAGCACCCTCCTCCCCACCGAATGACGAGGCGTCCTCTCAAGATGGCGTGCGATCTGCACCCGTCCCCGGCTTGCCTCCCTCGGCCACGGAGGAGGAGGCGAAGACGCGTTACACCTCGGCGCTCTCAAAGGGAGTCCGCACCTTGCTTGAACGGGGTCAAGGGCGCGAAAGAGCTTCTGTCGAATTATTGAATGAGATCGCCGATGGTTGCGCTCCGGATGAAGAGGAGGTGGGTCTTCAATGTTCGCGATTTTTTTGTTCTCGCGAAGGAGAGCTGGGGGAGGGAGGGTTGCATTGGCTGGGGCGAATAAGTCGAAGTTTTTCTCTCTTGGGCAGACCCCTCCTCCCTACGCCGCCCATCACCGACTGATCCGCGGAACGCGGAACGGGCGTTTTGGCCGAGGATCCTATTACCCCCCCGAAAGAGTGAATATTTCTAACCAGCTCTTTTTGTTTATTCTCATAGATTTTTCAAACCATGGAAACTCTGGGCATCAGCTTGGAAGATGCCACAAGAGTCATGACCGTATCCGCCGCGTTCCGGAAGGCTCAAATCCAAGGTCGATCCACGATCGAAGCGATCGACGAACTAACATCTAGATTGAACTTGGCTAATTTATTGCGGGGGGGTGGGTCGCCGAGATCATCCTCCCCGACTCCATCGGCTTCTGCGCCCGTCGTCCCTCTCACGCCCGGCGGTGCGAAATCGACGGAAGACTCGCTCCATATTCGTCCGTCGGCGACGTCTGCAAAAAAGTGCCAACGGCCTCCGAGGATCACCAAGACTCAGCAGCAGCAGGGAAGGGGGAGGAAGAGGGCACTCGCCGAGAAGACGCCGGAGAAACGCGACGGCAATGTGATGATCGAGGAAAAGCCGAATGGCAAGGCGGCGGCGTCAGACCTTGAGGTGAAAGAAAAAATTATGAATGCCAAGCTTTCCAAGGCCGAGGGAGGGAAGAAGCCGAAGTCATCGTCGACGGGGGCGGCGAGGGCCAAGTCTCCCGAGGGAGGGCCGGGGGCACGTGGGAGGAGGGCATCGGTAGAGGAGTCTCAGTCCACCAAAAGGCCCCGGACTCGTAGTCAGACGGAGGAAAACGATACATGTAGTATCTAACTGAGCGCGACCGCATGATCAGGAAGGGAGAAATCGGAAAAGGAGACTCACTACACCCATGAATGGAATGACTTATTTGCCACTGGGGTTGAAGATGTTTACTTTTTAGGCAAAGATGATAGAGACGTGGGGTTGACATATGACTATAAAAATTTTGCAAAGCCTGGCCCCATCGATGTTCTTGTGTAAGATTATTAATAGATACAACTGTTGACGAGCATCATTCCTCGAAATAATGGGGTACCCTCCTTTGACATCTTTCACTTCGAAGCCGGATACAACTGTTGACGAGCCTTTCTTTTTCTAAGTAAAAGACACGACCTTGCGTTTTAGCAGTGTCTTTCTACTGTCCTTCAAGTGATAGTGATTTCGAGCGCAAGCGAGAGTGCGGCGCGAGGGTACGTTCATTCCTACAGACAGAATCTCCCGAAGCCCGAAAGAAATCGCGCGATGGAAGTCTTCGATTCGCGAGGGTATTCACCTTTCAATATTAGCGGCTCCCCGCTGAAGTCGTATTTGCTCTCGACGCAATGCGCCTCGATGGATACCGCCGAATTCTTATCCTCTCCCGCGAACGGGATGTGCACGTGTATCGGCCTGGCGTCCTCGTTGAGCGCGACGAACTTTGCCGCCTTGCTCGGCCTCTTCTTCTCGATGACCTTCGTGGTGGACTCGCAATCGCTCTGCGCGCCGGTATCCTCCTTGTGCGTCACGGAGGAGTAGAAATCGAGAATCGTCCTCTTCTTGGATACCTTCTTATTGCGCCCCTTGGGATTATTGGCATCGGACGCGGCCTTTATGGAGCTTTCCCTCTCTCGATCCATCGCGTCATTGTCGATGGAAGCGTCGTCATAGTCGTCGCCAAGATCTGCGACGAAACAACGCTCCCCGGCATCGTCGACGGCGTCATTCAACTGCGCCAGGATGGATCGCGTCCTCTTCCTCTTTTTCGGTTCCATGGTGCAGACCCCAAACTTGGCCGTAGCATCGAATGAATCCTTAGTGGCGCTGGATACGGAGGTGACATTCTTAGCGTTCTTCGAATCGTCGCGATGCGTTCCTGTTTCTCCGTCGGTATCCCGCTTCGCGTCAATGGTGCCGCTAGCGTGAGCATTTTCGTTGGGAGCACCGAGAACCAATATCAGCGATGGCATTGCGCAGAGTGCAGTCCTTCCTCCCAGAGAGGAAAATTGGGGCGTGGCAGAGACTCCGTGGCTTCAAGGTTTGAAAAAAAAATGACCCGCCCTTTTCTTACCTGTGTGTGTGTGAAAAAAACAGGGTGCGAGAGTGCAGTGGTGGGATTACTAAATAATAATGACGGGAGCTGGGCAGGAGCAATGGAGTTGGTACGCAATGATTTATTTCATTTATGTCGTGCAATAAAAGGACTTGTGTGTCACGTGTGATGAATAAAAGGGGACGTCAAACCGTCTCTCTCCCGAACGCGGCCTCTCGGCGGCGCTCTCGACTACCTCCTCTCCCGTCGACGAGGGGATACATGTGCCCTCCTCATTGCTGAGCGACGGCGGGAGCATCGGACGCGGCCTCGGCGGCGCTCTCGACCTTCTTCTCCTCGAGAGGCTCGACGACGGAGGAGGCGGGATCATCCGTCGTCTCGCCCTCGCCGGCCGCCTTCTTGGGCGGGCTACCGTCCTGCGCGCGCGGGAGAGAGCCCAGACGAGGGGTGCGTTTAAGATAGATCGAGGACCAATGACACAATTGGGAGAAAGAAGGGGAAGGGA
This sequence comes from Stephanodiscus triporus, assembly GCA_036939755.1. Taxonomy (NCBI): domain Eukaryota; phylum Bacillariophyta; class Thalassiosirophyceae; order Thalassiosirales; family Thalassiosiraceae; genus Stephanodiscus; species Stephanodiscus triporus. The sequence goes on along the minus strand of JALLAZ010000733.1, from coordinate 6,465 downwards.
AAAAACCGGAATCGACGCCCACACCCCGCCCGGCGGGATCCCTTTGTCTCACTCACCATTTCCTCGTCGGCGACTTCGGCGTCGTCGGCGGTACGCTTCTTGGATGACCCCGGGGCGGCGTCGGCGGCGACCTCCTCCTCGTCCTTCGCCGCGTCGGCCTTGGACGGGTCCTCCTCCGACGCCGGTGCGTCGGCGGCATCATCCTGCTAAGAGAGAAAGTGGGGGGAGGTGAGTTGGGCAGTCGACTGCGTAAGGAGATCCGTCCAAGGCCCTCTCTCCCCGGGCGACCAATGACGACGGGAGGGCCGCCGGTCCCATAAGTATTATTATGGTCGTGTTTTCGTGCTGGGTCGACATGTCGCTTACCTCCTCCTCGGCGACCACGGCATCAGCGACGGCGGCGGGTTCGGTGGCGATTTCCGCCTCCACTTCTTTCGTGGTCTCCTCGGCGGGGACTTGCTGGTCCTCGGGGGCGGATGCGTCGACGGTGGCGGATGCGGACATGATAGATGATCGTAGAAGATAGAGTTACTTAGATGTGTGTGGGTTGTGTGTGGTGGAGGAGAGGAGAGGAGAAGATAAGAGCGAGGAGCGTGGAGCCGCGCAGTGTTTGGAAGATTTTTTTGGGGGGGGGTCAAATTTCTGTAGGATTCCTCGTCGTTAAAAAGAGAGGTCAAGAAAATAGTTGGCGCGCGCCACACCCCGCCGTCCGTACCGACAGTACCCTAGGTACGATAATCGCCCGAAGAAGCACCAGCCACATTCCCGATTGGCGCGTCCCCGACCCACCAACATGTCCCCCTCCTCCCTCACCGACAAGGATGGCATGCCCCTCAAGGACCCCTACCGCATCCTGGGCATACCCCACACGTCGTCGGAGGCCGAAATCAAGAAGGCGTACCGGAGGCTCGCGCTCGTGCTCCATCCCGACAAGCGTTCGGGCAACACGGCCCTCACCGACGCCGAGCGCTCCGACCTCGAAATTCGCTTCCACGACGTCAAGGACGCGCGATCGTTCCTGCTCGATGTCGAGCACGCCGAGTCGCGTAGGAAGTACGACGCGAACATCGCGTCGGAGCGAACGCGCCTGGCGCGGGAGGAGAGGAGGGAACGATCCATGTCCACGAGGAGGAAGAGGATGAGGGAGGAATTGATGTCGAGGGAACGCATGGCCACGGCGGCGGCGGCGGCGCGGACTACCGCCTCCGGGGGGGTAGGGGGCGGGAAGAACTCCCCGGACGGGGGGGGAGCCGGACGATCGTCGTCGATATTCGACGTCGATCGGCTGCGGAGGGAGGGCGAAAGGCTGCGCGCCGAATACGCCGCCCGCGAGGCGGACGCGGAATCGTCCCGTCGACGACGCGAGGCGGCCGAACGGGCCTCGCTCGAGCTGGACAGGGAGGACCGACGGGTGCGGCTGAAGTGGAGCAGGAAGAAGGTACCGGGAGGGTCGCACACCAGGTCGTCGATCGAGGATGTCATGAGCGATTTCGGCGAGGTGGAAAATGTGGAAATGCTCGGATCGAAGGGCAACGCCGCCCTCGTCACGTTCGCGAACGAGTCGAGCTGCGGGCCGTGCGTCGACGCGTACCGGACGAGCGAGGTCATGCGGGCGACGTTCGTGGGACGGAGGAAGGCGCACGACGTCGCGGGAGGTGGGGGGAGGGGGACGGGACGATCGTTCGTCGATGATGACGATGCCGACGACGATAATTTTCGGCCGTCGTCGAAGGGTCGAGATTCCGAACGTGAAAATCTCGAGGATCGCGGCCTCCGACGCGAGGCGGAGCGGGAACGGCTGATGAGGCAGATGGAATTGGAGGAGGCCGGCGGCGATATCGGCGGCTTCGCGGTCGGCGGCGAAAATCGTCCATCGCGAGGCGATACTGTGCACGACGCGAGGGGGGACAGATGGGGAAGCGTGCAACAACAACAACGACAAGGGAAATCCGACTTTCCGCCGGATTTCCCATCGATTCCCGAAAACGAGGGCCTATCGCCATTCCAGCTGCTGGAGAAATACGAAAAGATTATATTGCGGTGTTGATCGGCGCTTCGTTCGTCCCAGACCTAAAGAATAAAATACGCGCTTCTTGTACTTACTTTGCGTAGATACATTCTATTTTTATGCAGTCTTCACGTCACAAGTGATGATTCGTATTTACACTAAAAAAATTGCTCCCTTCCGCCCATAATTATTCATATTAGCTCCGTGCGCAGTGAAAGATGTTACATCAAGCATCATCTTCAGTTACAGAAGTGCTGATTTTCGAGGAGTACCATTCAACAGAGACATTTCTTCGTCATCCGACAATGGATCAACCTGCTTTGGGGGATCTGGGGGCGTCGAATCAAACGTATAGTTGCATATAGCGATGATCACTTGAGCTCCCGCAATGCACATGATAGCCGTCAATGGACCACCTAGCATGAAGTGATCCAAGGTAGCCGACAGGATGATGGCTCCGGTTGTGGCCAATGTTTTCAATATAGAATCGCCGTACTTGATGGAAAGAGCCACCAACAGCCCACCTGCCGCGCCCAACAAGCTCAACACGACCGCATTGACCGACCATCCTCCCCCGTAACCTACAGTTCCCCCCTCGTCGTGCAAGATGAAAAGGACGTAAATAGGGATCGAACCGAACGCTAACTGGTAGTTTCTCTCCCAAATCCCCAGCTGCTCCGCGTCCAATTTGATGACCTTCTCAAAATAAATAGAAGCGAATCCACTCAGTGTCACCTCGATCAATACCGCGGCCGTGCCCAAAATGACGTTCCCCCCGTCGGGATTTACGCTAACAAACTTGCCATTCCAAGCCGTCTCCGAGAATAGGAGCACACCCATCATCAGGGAAAACAGCGCCCTCCACTTGGTCATGCTGTAGTGCTGCTTCAGCATCAACCTGGAGCAGGTGGCTGTGGTCAATATCTTTAACTGCGCGAAGATGGTGAACATCCCCGCGGAGATGTTGCGCAACGCGACGAAGGAGAGGATGTTCATGGCGCCATAGATCAGCGCGAGGATTCCCATCTTGGCCGAGCGGCGGAGAAGGGACGAAAGTTTGGGCAAGGCCCTCTCACCCTTCTCGAGGGATATGCTGACCTTGTACGCGGAGTAGATCATCTTGATGACTTCGCCGACGAGGAGGACTTCGTACTGCAGGCAATATACGGGAGTGCGATCCATCATAGATATTGTCAGGATGTGCGACGTGTGTGTGTGGCAATCTGTTTGTATTGACTCACCTTGGAATAATTCTCCTTGAGCACTCCTTGGCTGTACCTCCTCAAGACCGTAAACATGGTGTTCTGCATGCATAATAAGCAGAGCACGAATAGTTTCATGCCACTCATCACCGACGGCACCATTTTGGGGTGTATTTTCTTCGTAAGATCACAATCTGGGTATTGTTCCCGACTGGCGTCTCGGAGACGTGCCGACCGGAAGCGGGATGGCGTTCGATCGACCAAAATACTTGATCCGGAGTGGTTTATGATAGAGGAAATGTTCAACCGGCCTTCAGACCTCTCGCAAATGGTCATGTCCGGTAAAACCAGAGATTTACTCTATCTTTTTTGCGTCGTTCGTCTGTGATAAGGTCATTCACGGTCATCGGTCATATTTGGGCGACTTGGAACACACAGTACGTACTCCTAGAGAGGAGAGTACAACATACTTCCGTACCTAGAGATAGATACCATACACACAATGAAAAAATATGGATTACTCTATTATTTATTTTTAGGAGTATGCCCTATCCTAAGATGAGATGTCATCGATTGTGGACGGCACTGCCGCTGCTACTATTGGAAACCTCTCATGGATTTTTCGCCCACCCGCGATGTGTCGCTCCCTCGAGATCATTATGGCAAAGTGATTTCATCGTCGGCAACAGCGTCCGTGTTACTCCCAGGAGTAGTTTACCGAGGATTGATGCAGCGGCCGATGACGCCGACGCCGGTGGCGTACAGCTCGTATCCTTAGTAGGCTTGGGAAATGATCACGAAACCGTGGGCGAGACGATGGCTAAGAGCGTCGCCGCGTGGCTGGATGCCGAATGGATGCCACAAGAAATTCACGTCAAAATGGGAATGTCGGTAAAGAACAGCTACGTCAACTGTCGCGGTAAGGGCATGGAGGATGTGGCCCAGATCATGACTCAGGTCACTGACGATTTGTACGATCGCTGGTCAGAATTCAACGCTGACGCGTTCGTGAACGCTTGGGATGTGGGCAACTACGTTGCGGATTATTTAATTGCCAAGTCGGGATCTGAGACGTGTGGTTGCTCAACGAAGATTGTCGAATGAATCACTCGAACGACTAGTGTGCGGTGAATATCACCGGGGATGCAGTTTTGGATTTGATGGACATGGATACACTATTTAGATGGACGTGGTCATTATTTATTTATCAGAAGATGCGTACGGCTTCTTGATAAATCCATAGATAATGGTTCATTGAGAATGAAACAAATTAAAATGTGGAGTGTCTTTGATGTGATATTGACTTGTTCTGAGTGCTCTAGACAGTGTGGATTTCTGTTGAGACTCAACGACTCTGTTGCCTGTTTTTACATGACAGGCGCACTGTAATTTACTGCAACATAATTTACCTCTCCACTATAACTATGGTCTTGGGGCAGAACCTTTTACAAAGCCTCTTACTTTATTGGGAGGGACTCTTTAATCATGAACACTCCAAAATCCACACGTGTCGGGAGACAGCCACTCTGTGCATGTAAGATTTAGTAGTTTTCTATGGCAGGTTACATGGCATCCAAACAAACCTCTCTCACTGGGCACCTGCAGAAGAGCACCAGAACCGGAAATTGACATTCAACTATGCTGCACCATGACCATGGTATGCATGACATAAAAAAGCTGACAAGATTGGTTATTCAGACTTAAATCTATTTGACCATCTATTGTGTTGTCAAGAGCGAGAAAACATAGTATACTCTTTACATATTGGTTACTTAAGGTAAAAGTTAGTACTAATAACTGCACTTTGACCACACATACACATAAAGCAAGTTGTTTTAGTGTTTTAGTAACTACTCTGGATGACAATTTCTTACCACTTCCTAACATATTAGTGTCTTACCATAATGTCATCACTACCCTAGTCGGAGGCAGACAAGTTGCCACTTTGAAACATCAATATCTGTCTCAAGGTAAAGTGCACCCTCCATAGCTAATTTTTGTAAGAATAGTACACTAGTCAGAAAGAACTATTTCACAACCCTGATTTTGCTGGTTGTTATGAACTACTTGTCCTGTATGTACTATTTTGATGACGTGATGGCCACATCCGGTTGATTTGCCGAGGAAGATGCGGGCTTGGAGCAATAAATGCTTTCTCTAAACGAGAGGAATACAAAAACATCTTTCTCATTTCAGGGAGCAGAAAGTATTATCCGCCACTTACCCATCACTAATACCTCACCAGAAAGAATTACCTGCCATTAATCCGACACCTGAAAGTACTATCCACCACATATCCATCACTGAATCGTATATATATTAATTCCCACATTTTTTGTCAACATTCTCCGTCACTAATATGACACCAAAATGAATTATGTGTCACTAATCCGACAACAGAAAGAATTATCCGCCACTTACCCATCACTAATGCATCACCAGTAGAAAGAATTATCCGTCACTTATCCGACACAAGACAGGAAAACGAGAAAGATTTTTATGCACTTTCTTTCTTTGACAATCGCAAATTCTCCAAGGCCCGTATCTTCAAGGCAAGTATTTTTGATGTATTGCCAGGCTGGCTGCTATGGCTATGGTACCTATGGGTCTTGATGTTCTTGCCATGACCATACAACAAAAAAGCTACCGTACTGAATGTTTGGCCTCAATTTACAATCCCCAAATTGAAGGCAAATTCACCTTGACCCCTGGTGTGCAAACGAGCATATTTTATTGCACAAGGATTGGTTTAATGTGTGAACTATTCCTTGCAATAATGAAATTTGCCGTGGCACCACTGGAAGTTGGCTGAATTTGCCTTCAATTATCTAGAAGGTCGGATTAATGAGATACGACTTGTGGTGATTTACTTAAGTAAATTTCAAATCTAAATTTCAAATCTGCTTAAGTATATTGAAACTAAAAAAATGAAATTCTGTTAAGTAAAGGTACTTTCTCTTAAGTAAGCCATGATTAATCATGCCTCAGCCAATATTGACCACCCAAAAATGCATCACAACTTTGACTTCTTATTTACACAACCTGCCCAAGAATATCTAGTCACAGCGGGAGCAAAGCAAAATTCTTGATTTCAAAGTACCCGATGATAAATTGAGGTCAAACCCGTAGAACACGCTGTATAAGCAATCAAAACGTCTCTCCTTCTTGCTCCGAGTATCTAACTTATCAAAATAGTTTTTTGACTGGTTCTCATCCTAGCTGGACCAATTTGTTGCATTCTCAATTTTTTTGATA